>SKCR01041347.1:0-88960 GCA_019454045.1 Zanthoxylum bungeanum | reverse complement strand
AAAATCATTAAGCATTTCATCTAACCTAGGTTTGGGATGGTGATAATTTTATCGTAATGTTGTTGATAGCACGCCAATCAATCCACATCCCCATACTCTTATCATTTTTAGGCACTAACAAAATTGGTACAACATTAATGCTATCTATCATATACCGTCATCGACTTTCTCAATTTGATTCTAAAGCTCATTTGTCACTTATGGGTTACTTTTGTAGGTCGGTCGGTTTGGAATGATAGCTCTAAGTATGAAGCCAATCTTGTTCTTAATGCCTCTAATGGGTGGCAACCTACTAGGTATGTCTTTCAGAAATTCATCATTGAAACTCTTGCAACAAAGAAAAAAATACACTAGGAAGAGTCTGGTTAGTTAGATCAAGATTAAGATAAGAATTTTTATAGACTAGCAAGACCATAAGCTTGGTTGTCCTAAAATATCTCCTAACCTCACCCTCTTTCGCATAAAAGCTCGATCTCATCTTTCCATTTTATCGATTTGCACTCTCCTTTCTCTCTCAATCTTAGTCACTCTCTTATTTTCTTTGAACTCTTAACCTCACCCACTATTTTCTTTTTATCTTCACTTTTCAGCTTCAGTTGGTGACATATACTTATTTTGGTGTGATAAAATTATTGGGAAATCTCTAAGTCCCGAGGATCGATTAAGCGATGAAACAACATGCGAATATAATGAAGAAGTTACGGAATACTTACATCTATCGGTTGAGGCGATGCGGTGAAGAACAAAACCTTTTTCTGCCCTCCTTGAGCTCATGGCAGTGCAGTAATTTTTGCCTCCAATTTTCAGCTTTGGTCCTCCATTGATGCTCCAGCTCTAAGCTCCTCAAATGGTGATTCCAAGTTCACAAGTGGGTTTCCATATCACCTTAGGATGACTTCATTGTGTGCTAGCACTCTTGATTTTGCAACAAAAACATCACATTTCTCTCTTTGGCTCTCAGTAGTGGCCAAAACTAGAAGAGGAAAACAACCCATTTTGGGCGTGAGAGAGAGAGAGGAAGAGAGAGAAAGAGTGTGTTATGTTGGTGGTTGGAGAAAAGTGTATCTAATACACAAAATAGAAAAAGTCAAATACCAAATAATTAAATAAATTGGTAAATGTCTTCAAAAGTCTAACTTGAGTGTCAAACACTCTTCCAACAACAAACCATCACAATTCACTCAATCAAGTGACAAATTGTCACATCAATCAAAGTGACAAGTGATTTGACGCTTGATGAGACTTGCGGGCCGCACTTGAATTCGAAATGCGAGTGCGCTCGCAAATACTCTTGGCTCGGGTTCGGGTTCGCTAATTCCAAATTAACGAATTTTCCGTTGCGACGTAATTAAATAATTATACCTAGCAAAATTACTATTCACATCGCTAACGAATTAATTCTAAATTAACTCGTTTGCTCGAATTAAAATCTAATTTCAATTCCGCGTCGAAATCCAATTTCGTTTAATATATCAAATATATTATTTTATCGATTAATTCCAAATTAATCGTTATCTCTCTTTATATGATATTTTATCCCAGATAAAATATCTCCGTAATTAATCCCAGATTAATTTTCTCTCATCTAATTAATCCTCGATTAATTAAAGTGCGAGTCATACGTCATCGGTGAATCTTCGGGAAGCGACCCATGAGATCCCCGGATATGTTGGCAGTAAATCCGGTCGTCAGAATATCCGAACACGTAAGTACCTAGTACTACGTTTGTACCGATTTACAAGACAAGGTTGGCTTCTAGCAAAGCACCATGCCTACCCAATTCTCCAGAAATATCCTTACAGGAATAAGTGATCTATATCAGGCTAGTATACGTAGTATTGCGTATTTCGATCCAGTATCAGATGTCATATTCTAGGCCTGGGGCTGGAATGTGTGTCTGCCCGTACGAAGCATATCGGATCTCTGGTAACTAGTCTTCATAATCGGATAAACATGACATAGTCATTTATCCCGATGACTGCAGTACAAAAGAGAACCAGTTTCGTATCCTACGTGACCATCATCTCCACTATGACTGGAGTGATACTTCCATTTTGACATCACACCCAACACACTACGATTCTTCAATATACCCGCAGAGGCGTACACAGAACCTTTTAAAGCCCTGGACGACCAAAACCAAAGTATATTGATTGTCGCAAGTATTAGCTATGCAAGTCTCAGGTTAAGACCAAATACACCTACCCTGATTTCGGACTTCCATAGACACATAGTCATACTACCAATGGAATTCCGAGGGGTCTATCCAGAGCGAAGCTGTTTTCCGTACCATCGGTAAAACACAACCTCCTACTACACTTGCATGAGTATCCTATACCCAAATATATGAGAACTATGCCGTTATGCCCTCACAATGTGCACAAGTGTAATACTAGTCTTTTTCGCATTATCGATGTCCAATCTCGATAATACTCTGACTAGGGATTTTAATGATTAAACCTTCGTGGATGATACTGTCTCATATCATCTCAATCCAGAACTAATCATATGGACCTCCTATCATTTATACATCTTGGTGATCTAATTACAAATGATAAGAGAGCAATTCCTTTGTCACATAGTTAATGATCTGTACAAATAGTGACGCTATGGGTCATAACTGTCCAACAATCTCCCACTTGGCTATAGCCAGTCACTCAAGTGTCCTACACCCGAACTATGTACGGGTCGCTCAAATTACTGAGAAAAGACTTTCGTCAGCGGATTTGCATGATTATCATCTGATGTGATTTAAACGATCATCACATCGCCACGATGTGTGATCCCAATGAATCAGATGAATATCGAAGTATATATCTGGATCGTTGATGAGACCATTAATTCTTTAGCCTGTGCTAAAGCCTAGCTCAGCTGCTAACAAACTATATCTAATCTAATTAGATTTATTATCAATCCAGAAGGCTTCTATTGCTGCCTCAGCTGCAGCAATAATCCCTTTGTGTTGTTTATTCGGTAACATTATCTTGCTTGGAAGATTTCCAGCTCACTGTTCCATTATTCAAACTGTATAGTACCATTGTTACGACTTATAGTCATTTTATCGGTTTGGAAACTTGTAGCAGTCCCAGTCACTTCAAGTTCTCCTTCTCCATAGTATAAGACAGCATCCTTAGTTCTCTAAGATACTCAAGGATGTTCTTAACTTCAATCCTATGACTATCACTTGGATTGGCTTGATTGTGACTCCATATGCTCAAAGCGTATGAGACACCAGGTCACGTACATTTTCAATGTATGATTCTCGGAGAGAGTTAACAACTTTAAATCTATCCAAGTAGATCTTTATTCCTAGAATAAAGGGTTTCTCCAAGAATTCTACGGAGAATTATCATATGAAAGCCAAGCTTTCACCGATTGTTATTATGGAATATCATTTCCAAGAAATGACATGTCATCATTATTTAAGACATTTATGTCAGTGCCCTACCACTAACCTCCTTATATACACAAGAATCAATTTGTTTTGAATCAAATCATACACCATTATGATTATATCAAAACGATAATTCCAAGAACCCTATGCTTGCTTCAATCCATACATGGATCGAATAACCTGCAAACCTTGTTTGCTAGTTTGGTACGACAAAACCGTCAGGATGTTGAAAACATCCTCCAAAAGGTTTCCGTTAAGAAAAGCGGTTTTGGCATTCAGCTGTCATATTTCATAAATGAAAATGTACACATCAGCAAGCATTATCCAAATGGATTTACTGTGGAACAGTAAAAAGTTTCTTGTAATCAACACAATGTTGATAACGATACCTTTTCGCTACAAGCCTAGCTTAGTACGTTGGTATGTGCCTTCCACGTATGTCTTCCTTGAAGACTTATATAGTACCAATAGGCACAATGCCTTTGGTACATCAACTAGTATCCAAACTTAGTTGATATACATGGAATCCATTTCGGATTTCATGGCACTTTGCCATGATAGGGAGTCGATACCTTGTATCACTTCCTCATACGTAGTCAGTTCGTATTCCTCAATAAGATTGACATCTTTATGAGGTGAGATCAGAAACCCATACCCCAGGTTGTTTTCTGACTCTCTCCGACTTACACGGTTCTTGTGTATTAGAAGATTATGGTATAGTTTCATCCTTGATAAACTATTTATGTTCCATTAAGGAATCGGTGCCTGGAATAGTATTACTCCGATTTTCATCGAGTTTTACTATCCTCCCACTTACCACTACATATAGGTATCCTTCTCGGGAAGACCGCATGGTTAGCAATAATGAAATTATTCTCTTGTGAGTTGTATAAGTACTATACTTTGGTTTCCCTAGGATAACCCACAACTTTGGCACTTATCCGATTTGGGTTGTAGTTTGGTATCATCCAAACATATGCCTAGCATTCCCAAATCTTTAGGAATGAGAAAACCCGGTTTCTTTCCTGTTCATATCTAATATGAGTCTGTCTAATAGATTTTTATGGAACCTTATTCTAAATAAGTTCTGCACTATTTAAAGCGTATCCGTTGAAGGAAATGGTAGCTCAGAGCGACTCATGATTAACCTTATCATGTCCAACAAAATTCGGTTACTCAGTTCGGACACACCGTCAAATGACGTGTTCCGGAAGGAGTCCTCATTGGAAGAATACTATACTCTTCCAAGTATTTTAGAAACTTATTGCTTAAGTATTTTCATCATGGTCTAACCGTGACGGTAAAATACTTTAGCCGATCTGTTTGTCTATTTCGTGTCGAAACTTTAAAAGTTTTCGATTTGTGTTCTAAAAGAAACACATAACCATAACGCGATGCCACATCCGTAAAGGTCACAAAATATTCATATCCACCTCTAGCCTAGCTAGACATGGGCCCACTTGCTTCACTAAGAACTAGGGCTAACAGATCAGTGGCATTTGCACTTTTACCAAGTAAATAGTATTTTAGACACTTTGCCTAATAAACTAGATTCGTAGACTTTATTTGAGTAGAATCAAATTTGTCCTAGTACCCACTCTTCGAAAGTGTGGATATACGAGTCTTGTTTAATTATGTCCCAGACAACAATGCCACAATATGTTTCAACTGATTAATTCAGTTTGAGCTATTTGTTTGTAATGTTATATGTTTGAGATTTATTTATATTCAAAATATAAATACTGTTTTCACATCTAATGTGTTTATCTCAATATCATCTTTATATAATAAAACACTTTAGTGTTCTATTATATAAAGGTATACCCGCAACGGGTTAAACCCTGATATAGAGATAATGTTCCTAGTCAAACTAGTTACATTTTAACAGTTTCCTATTTTAAGTACACACCCGAAGGGTAGTTCCTATACTTAGGTATCTACGGTTAAAACAGCGACTTTCGTCCCGTTTTCATTTCGCAGATCAATCTCATCTGAAGTAAGTCTCCTGCTTACAGCAGATGCTGCACATAATACATATTTATGTACCACTTATAGTATCTAAAGTCCAATTTCAATACTAGTAGTGAACATATTTTATTACAAACATATTTGAAGCTGGAGCCTTGCCCCTCTTCAATTCCTTCATGTCTGCCTTGTCCATACGGCAGTCACGTTTCCGTGTCCCCGTTTGCCATAATTTAGGCAGACATTTTGGGATATGTCCTTTATCTTCCCAGAAGATTATAATGATTTTGCCTTTGCCAATTTTCCACACTCCAGAAGCCTTTGGCCAAGCCTTGGCCTTTCGGAATGTCGAAGTAAGGTACGCCTTGCGCTACTCGCCTTATTGCAAACTTTGGCTTTGTCTCATTGAGAATAGCCATTAACTCTCCAAGAGTTTATTTTGCAATTTTGTACTTCAAAGATCTAAGAATAGATCTATGAAATAGATCCTTCAATTTCATTATCATACTATAAGGATCTAATCCTTAGGTCTGATTAAGAAATTAAGGAGTCTGATCGGCAAACTTAATGGATTAAGCACTAAAGTTATCATCACATGAATATTCCAAACATCATGCTCTACTATTTGCTTAACTCAGGGCTTAGGCCTAATATGTTATTTTATCAAATAAAGTAACTTATTAGTTTGCAGGACCGTCCTACAATTTTATTCCAAATTTGAAAATTAAAGTCGTTAAAATACATTTTCTCCCAGTATTATGTTTTAAGCACTAATATTTCAATTATCTTGATTCCAATAGTCTAACTATCAAATCAACGATTTATGTACTATTCATTATAATGATTACTATAGTCCAACTATTTAATCAACTATAATTTAATAGGTTAAATTAAATTATATTGATTACTATAATCCAATTATAAAATCAACTATAATTCAATTTATTAATTCAAATATATTGATTACTATAATCCAATTATATAATCAACTATAAATGAAATAGTTTGAATACAGTCTAACTATTTTATTAAAACAACTATTAAATATTAGTCCAACTAATAAATAATTTATTTAACGACGAATGATATTTGATTTGAGCGCGTATGGCAAGTTATTAAACGAATATTGCAAATTTAATACTTGCCTCCCACTATTTTTCGGCGAGCCTCTAACCCTCTGTCGAGTACTCGGGAAACCGTGTTTCCTAGTGGGCTAGGATCCCGTTAAATAGCACACAATCTTGACTTTGGCCAAAAAATTGTATGATAATTAACTAGGTAGATCTCTAAGATCAATTGGATCCCATCCAATTCCTAGATCCAGTAGGTGGACATCCAAGTCCGAAACATATATCCTATATATGCCAATATATCAAATATATTGCCTAACCTTTTTCCTCTGAATCAACTAAGCCTTGGCTTTGGCACAACAAACTTAGTGATCCCAGTTAAGCGTGACCTATTGACCATGGAAAGCTTCATAATCAATGTCGATGGACAAGAAGTGGTATTGACTTTGGCCAACAAACCACAACTTGGACAAGACACCGATATGGAACAAAGCTCTCGTGATTCAAACACATCCTCGACGGAAAAAGGCCTTGACTTGGCCAACAAACCAATGCCAGTCTCGGATCTTGAGTAAGAATCACTCAATGGAAGGAAAAACGCTTAATATTTTGTGAGGGTTTTTCGCGTGCAAATTGGCAACCAATTTATTATCTTTGTTAAGGTCTCATCATCATACACCCTTAAACATGTATTACTTAACACATAATAAGGCGCATATAAATAAATAATAATGATATGCAGATGGATACTTAACACATTGTTACTAGAACAAATCTCTCACTTTCCTCTCTCCCACTAGCACATGTATTACTTCTACCCGTTACATAACATTTCTAAAGAAACCTCATTTACATTGAGGGGAATAGGTGATAAGAGAAATACATAGAGTTAGGAGGTAATAGGCTGGACACGCAGGTCCAATTAATATATTCTAAATTTATTACAATAATTTCCAAAATTGCCCCACCCATCTAATATCCATCCGATATACATTATTCATGTTGGTTATTATCTAGGTCCCAAGATCAAACAAGACATGAAATAATGCGTGAATACACCAACGAAGATAGCGGAATACTTACATCGGTCGGTTGAGTCGATTTGAAGACGATTGAAGCCACAAAGCTCACTGTTTTGGTGGCGCCACTGCAGCAGTTCACTTCACTGGTTTGGGCAGTTTCGGGTCTCATTTCGAAGCTCCAAACTTCGTCGAATGGGTCCCGCCTCATGGGTGAACCTCCCTACCACCTTCGCAAGTCTCGTAAGTGTGCTAGCATTTCAAATGAGAGATGGAGAAAGAAAATGAGAGATGAAATTGTGAATTAGTTATTAATGAAATGCATTTCAAATATATCTTATATATTTGTGTGAAATTCACTTTAATTTCACTTGCATTTACCTTTAATTTGAATTTCAAAAGTCAAACAAAAAGGTAAACACTATGCACATCAATTACACATCTAGTCCATCACTATTCATATCACATTTATTAAAATGACATGTTGTCAAGTCACATCACTCAAAGTGATAAGTGATTTGACGCTTGATGCGACTAATGATTTGACGCTTGATGCGACTTGCGATGCCGCACTCGAATTTGAAATACGAATACGCTCGCAATCACACTCGGGCTCGGGTTCGCTAATTCTCAATTAGTGAATTTTCCGTTGCGTCGTAATTAAATGATTACGCCTAGCGAATTCACTATTCATGTCGCTAACGAATTAATTCTAAATTAATTCGTTCGCCCGAATTAAAATCTAATTTTAATTCCGCGTCGAAATCTAATTTCGTTTAATATATCGAATATATTAATTCATCGATTAATTCCAAATTAATCATTATCTCTCTCTAGACGATATTTTATCCTAGATAAAATATCTCCGTAATTAATCCTAGATTAATATTCTCTTTCTTCTATATAATCCCAGATTATTTAAGAGTGCGAGTTATGCGTCATCGGTGGATTATCGGGAAGCGACCCATGAGATCCCCGGATAAGTTGGCAGTAAATACGGTCGTCGGAGTATCCGAATCACGTACGTACCAAGTACTACGTTCTACCGATTTACGAGACAAGGTCGACTCCTAGCAAAGCACCAAGTCTACCCAATTCTCCGGACATATCCATTTAAGAATATTAAGATTTGTATCAAGCGTAGTATACCATTGTATTGTGCATATCGGCCCAGTATCAGATAGTCACGTGCTAGGGCTGGGGCTGGATAAGTGTCTGCCCCGTCCAAAACACATATTGGATGTCTGGTAACATAGTCTCTATAATCGGATATTCATGACCTGGTCACAATATCCCGATTGGATGCGCATCACTCAAGAGCACTAGTACCGTATCCTGCGTGACATCATCTCCACTATGACTGAAGTGATACTTCCGTCTCGACATCACACCCAATACACTACGACTCTCTGATAAACCCAGAAGTGGTGTACGCAGAACCGGTTAAAGCCCTGTACCACCAAGACCAAAGTCTATCGATTATCGTAAGTATTAGCGATGTAAGTCTCAGGTTAAGACTATACACACCTACCTTGATTTCGGCCTCCCATAGACACATAGTCATAATACCAATGGGATTCCGAGGGGTCTATCCAGAGCGAAGCTGTTTCCCGTACCATCGGTGAAGCACGACCTCCTATCGCACTTGCATAAGTATCTGATACTTATATATATGAGAACTATGCCATTGTGCCCTCACAACGCACACAAGTGCAATACTAGCCTATTCCGCATTATCGATGTCCAGTCTCGATAATACTCCGGCTAGGGATATTTAATGATTAAACCTTCAGGGATTGATACTGTCTCATATCATTCTCAATCCAGGAACTAATCATAGGGACCTCTCTTCATTTATATATCTATGGTGATCTAATCACAAATTATGAGAGTGCAATTTCCTTGTCACATAGTTAATTTGCTACAACAACACAATAATCTGTGCAAATAGTGACGCTATGGGTCATTTTGTCCAACAATTCATGCATCGCAACCATATATTCTTACAAGCATGTTATCAATCAATCTAATCCAATTAATTAATTTGATAATTAATGACCATCCAATGTTCAAACAACGATTTAATTTTGCGCGGGTCAAACTCGTTTTGCGAATAAGTACTCAAAGTACAAATTATTGAATTATATGAAACTACAAAATTAAATCCATTTCAATTTGTATTTAATACTAATCCACTCTTTAATTCCAAATTAAATATTTACACTTTATTAACGAACCCTTACGACTTAAATTCCAAATTTAATCGTTACGGGTCTCAAAGCCCGATTAACATCCAATGTTAATTTAATTAAAGTCCAATGGGCTTTTAATTAATTTCTTAAGGCATGGACTTTTGGTCAACTTGGGTCAAACCCAATAACCAAAGCCCAATTAAGGAATAACCCATAAGCCTAGAAATCAATTTAGGCCCATTAGGCCCAATTAAAATATTAAAGGTCTATTAAGTCATAATTGGACTTTATGGATATAGTTTTGGGCCCAATTGGATCCAACCAATTTAGCCTAAACCAATCTTGGTACAACCAAGCCCATTAAAGCCCAATAATAATTTTTCAAGCCCAAATCTAATTTAAGCCCAACATAATTAAATTCCAAATTCATAATTTAATTACTCAAAGTGTAAACCATAATTAATCAACCAAATCAATATTTCCAAAACATCAATTAACCTAATTAATTATGCTTATTAACAATAAAACATGTCCAACACATTTTATCAAAAATCAAACCCATATACCATGCTATATTGTCTCGGCAATTAGGGATTTATATGTCCAATTTTAAATCCAATCCAATTGAATCTAATTCAACATTAAATCAACATTCCCAATTGATTTCAAGTTATCCAATGAATCAAAAATCAAAAATTCCAAGACATTTAGGGCACATCATTCTCGGCCAAGCCTCAATTTTGGGCAAAAATTGTTCCAAACAATATTTCATGAAATTGATCCAATCAAACTTCAATTAATCATCATTTAAGCATACTTAATCAAACAATTTAACCAAATCATGCTCAAAATAAATTTACCCAATTTTAACCCTAAATCAAGTTTCATGCTTTTAACTCGCTTTGATACCATTGTTGGGAAATCTATAAGTCCCGATGATCGATTAAAGCGATGAAACAACATGCGAATACAACGAAGAAGTTTCAGAATACTTACATCGATCGGTTGAGGTGATGCGGAGAAGAACAAAACTTTTTCCGCACTCCTTGGAAGCTCACGGCAGTGAAGTAATTTTGGCCTCCACATTTTCGGCTTTGGTGCTCCATTGATACTCTAAGCTCCTAAAATGGTGATTCCAAGCTCACAAGTGGGTTTCCCTATCACCTTAGGATGAATCCATTGTGTGCTAGCACTCTTGATTTTGCAACAAAACTATCACATTTCTTCTCCTTGGCTCTCGGCAGTGGCCAAAACCAGAAGAGGAAAACAGCCCATTTTGGGCATGAGATAGGGGGAGAAGAAGAGAGAAAGATGTGTGTTATGTTGGTGGTTGGAGAAAAGTGTATCTAATACACAAAATAGAAAAGTCAAATACCAAATAATTAAATATGGTAAATGTCTTTCAAAAGTCTAACTTGAGTGTCAAACACTCTTCCAACAACAACCATCACAATTCACTCAATCAAGTGACAAGTTGTCACATCAATCAAAGTGACAAGTGATTTGACACTTGATGTGACTAGCGGGCCGCACTTGAATTTGAAATACGAGTGCGCTCGCAAACACTCTCGGGCTCGGGTTCGCTAATTCCAAATTAACGAATTTTCCGTTGCAACGTAATTAAATAATTATGCCTAGCAAAATTACTATTCACGTCGCTAATAAATTAATTCTAAATTAACTCGTTTGCCGGAATTAAAATCTAATTTCAATTCCGCGTCAAAATCCAATTTCGTTTAATATATCAAATATATTATTTTATCAATTAATTCCAAATTAATCGTTATCTCTCTTTATATGATATTTTATCCCAGATAAAATATCTCCGTAATTAATCCCAGATTAATTTTCTCTCATCTAATTAATCCTCGATTAATTAAAGTGCGAGTCATACGTCATCGGTGAATCTTCGGGAAGTGACTTATGAGATCCCCGGATATGTTGGCAGTAAATCCGGTCGTCGGACTATCCGAACACGTAAGTACCTAGTACTAGGTTTGTACCGATTTACAAGACAAGGTTGGCTTCTAGCAAAGCGCCATGCCTACCCAATTCTCCAGAAATATCCTTACAGGAATACGTGATCTATATCAGGCGTAGTATACGTAGTATTACGTATTTCGATCCAGTATCAGATGTCACATTCTAGGCCTGGGGCTGGAATTGTGTCTGCCCCGTACGAAGCATATATCGGATCTCTGGTAACTAGTCTCTATAATCGTATAAACATGACCTAGTCATTTTATCCCGATGACTGCAGTACATAAGAGAACTAGTTTCGTATCCTACGTGACCATCATCTCCACTATGACTAGAGTGATACTTCCGTCTTGACATCACACCCAACACACTACAATTCTCAATATATCCAGCAGAGGCGTACACAGAACCTGTTAAAGCCCTGGACGACCAAAACCAAAGTATATTGATTGTCGCAAGTATTAGCGGTGCAAGTCTCAGGTTAAGACCAAATACACCTACCCTGATTTCGGACTTCCATAGACACATAGTTATACTACCAATGGAATTCCGAGGGGTCTATCCAGAGCGAAGCTGTTTTCCGTACCATCGGTAAAACACAACCTCATACTACACTTGCATGAGTATCCTATACCAAAATATATGAGAACTACGTCGTTATGCCCTCACAACGTGCACAATTGTAATACTAGTCTTTTTCGCATTATCGATGTCCAATCTCGATAATACTCTGACTAGGGATTTTTAATGATTAAACCTTCGTGGATTGATACTGTCTCATATCATCTCAATCTAGGAACTAATCATATGGACCTCCTATAATTTATACATCTTGGTAATCTAATTACAAATGATAAGAGAGCAATTTCCTTTGTCACATAATTAATTTGTACAACAACACCATGATCTATACAAATAGTGACGCTATGGGTCATAACTGTCCAACAGAAATAACAAGATTCATTGGTTTCATTTCTTTCATGAAACTGTACCTATTCCTAAATCCATCATGTTTCACTCTCTTATAAAAATGCCATAATGTTTCCAACAATATGTGGCCATCATGCATGGGCACCATATCATATACCACTTTATCACTCTATTTTTCGATAGCAACAATCATCATCACTTGCCTGTGCATATTAAACTCCTTATGATCATTTAGCTTCTTCAATCTATAAGGCTTATAATGTTTCAACAAAGGCAACCCTAGCTTGTCTAGAAGAATAGCACTAGCTTCATTAGCATAATTTCCTCCATCGATGAGCATACCACACAATTTTTTACTAAACACCAAGTATAATAGATGTTTTAGTGTTTTTGCTCCATATTATCCACACTAACTTGTGAACTCAAGACACACCTAGTAACAAGAGCCTCTAATTCAATTGGATACTCCACCCCATCATCATCATTAGCATCAACCAATTCAAGCATCTCATCCTCATCACTATCACATTCGGCCAGCACTTCCCCACGGTCATGCATCACCATAACCTTTTTGTTTGGTCATGAGAAGCAATGTGTCATTAACCCAGCCACTTATTGTAGGGATTTTCGCACGAACACTCCGTGAAAAATCACCACGCACAGCAGACATACTTTAGGCTCTGAGGAAAGAACTTGAAAATTTTTATGTTTTCTCTATTACACAATCAAAAATAGAACTATTTTGAACTAATTTTATTTATTTTTTTATTTTAGAACAGTGGGGGACCGAACTTCACAATAAGATTCTACTCACTGTCAACTGAAAATATATTTGTTGGTTTATTATCAAAAATCAAAAATCGTAGTGCAATATTTGTTTCGCAGGGGAATAAACAATCAATTTTGCACCACTGAAATATCACACTACAATCCTGGAATATCCCTCTGTGTCACCAAAAAATATTTCATAACTAAAGAGTAACACCACCATATAACAGTGAAGTCGCACAATGTAGTGAGCAGAAACTGTACACTACCATGAGCAAGGGAAAAAAGGGAAAAATGAGAATGTCTTGACACCAATTGGTATTTCATACTATGTCTTTTATTACTCAAACAAAAGAATCAAAGCTATTTCAAAGCTTTATAAAAAACTCTCAAAACACTCTTTACTCTATATTATGCTCACTCTGTATTTCTGGGATGATTTTCAAATAGCTATGAGGCTTCTTTTATACTGCCAAAAATGTGTGCTACAGTGCAACACGTTTTTGGCGGTTGGCAAAAATGTGTTGCCGTGTTGCTAACTTTCAAACTTGCTGCATCCAACTGGCCAGTTGCATGCATGCTAGATTCCAACAAATCTCCCCCTCGGTGAAGATTTGCCCTAAATCTTAGCCGACCATCAATCACCCAAATCGGATCCTCGAAAGGATCAACCCTGGCTGCATCTAAATGATTGCCGACGTACCCTGAGTTGGGATCAAGCAAATCATAGTTCTCTATATCTCCATACTTTGACTATATGGAGAGTTTTATCATCCCAACTATAGCACGACGAATTTCAAGCTTCTCATTCGGTAAAACTTTTGTGAACATATCGGCACCATTGTCATCAATGTTAATCTTTCTGAGTTCTAACAGCTTTGAACTCAGGACGTCCCGTATCCAGTAATACCTCAAATCGATATGTTTTGACCTCGAGTGAAAAGTAAATTTTTTACCAAGGTAGATAGCAATCTGGTCTGCTGCTTGAAACCTAATTCCTGGATAAATGTCTTCATCCATGTAATTCCTTGCAAGCTTCTGTTACTGCAATGATTTATGCCTCTCTTGTAGAGAGTGCAACACATCTCTGCAACCTTGACTGCCATGCCACAGCTCCCCATGAGAGAGTGATTAGATACCCCAAAGTAGACTTACGGGTATCCACATCACCTGCCATATCTGAATCGTTGTAGCCCATTAGCACTGGCTTGTTACTTCAAAAACATAGTCTCATTTTGGATGTGCCTCGAAGATACCGCATTATCTATTTGACAGCATTCCAGTGTTCTTTTCCTGGGTTTGACGTAAACCGACTTACCAATCCAACTGCGTGTGCTAGGTCTGGTCTTGTGCACACCATGGCATACATGAGACTTCCCACTGCTGAGGTGTATGTAACCTGTTTCATTTCCTCATTTCCTTTCTCAGTAGAGGGACTCTGTTGTGTACTCAATCTAAAATGGGTACCAAGCGGAGTGTTAACCGCTTTAGCCTTGTCCCTCTGAAATCGTTGAAGTACTTCTCGATGTACTCCTCATGTGACAAGTATAATTTCTTGGCTTTTCGATCACGGCCGATCCGGATGCCAAGAATCTGTCTTGCTGGCCCCAAGTCCTTCATCTCAAAAGACTTACTCAATTGCTGCTTCAAATCATCAATCCTCGATTGATTCCGGCCAACTATCAACATATCATCTACATACAATAGTAAGATGATAAAGTCATCGTCAGAAAATTTCTGAACGAAAACACAAAGGGTTGAAGTAGTCTTATTGTATCATTGCTCCCCCATAACTGACTCAAACTTCACGTACCACTGTCTCGGTGCCTCTTTCAAACCATAGAGGCTTTTCCTAAGTCTGCACACATGGTCCTCTTTTCCTTTGACTGTGAAGCCTTCTGGCTGCTTCTTATAAATTTCTTCTTCCAGATCTCCATGAAGAAATGCGGTATTGACATCCATCTACTCGATCTCCAAGTCGAGGCTTGCAGCTAATATGAATACCACTATGATGGATGACATCTTCACAACTAGAGAGAAGAATTCATCAAATTCAATGCCTTTCCTCTGATTGAATCCCTTGACAACTCGTCTGGCTTTGTACCGGGGTTGTGAAGTGTGTTCTTGTTGCTTCACCCTGTACACTCATTTGTTCTTCAAATCCTGTTTACCTTTTGGCAATTTCACCAACTCGAAAGTGTGATTGTCATGCAAAGATTTCATCTCATCTTGCATGGCTTCCTCCCACTTTTCCTTGTTCTCTATTTCCACAGCCTCCTTGTAGTCTCGGGTTCTACCCCGTCAGTAAGCAGTACATACTTATATGCAGAGTATTTCATTGAAGGACATCTTTCTTTGTCAGATCTTCACTGTGGAACCGATGGTGTAGCTTCTGGTACTGGTGGTTGATCATGATCATCATCTCTGGGAGCTTCAACACATGTACCCTCCTGATTGGGAACCTCATATTCAATATGTACTGGCATCGGTGTATGAGGTTGTGGATTCACATAAACATTTATGTATTGTTGGGGCATTGTCTTTAGCTTCTTTTTGATATCTTCTATAGTCTGATCTTCAACAAAGACAACATCTCGCTTCTGAGAGTCTTCTTCTCAACATGATCATAAATTTTGTAGCCAAAATCATCCAGACCATAGCCAATAAAGACACATTATAGTGTCTTTGCATCAAGTTTGGATCTCTCATCCTTTGGGATGTCTACAAATGCTTTGCACCCAAAGACATGTAAGTGATCATATGACACTTCTTTTCCTGTCCAGACTTGGTTAGGAACATTAAATTTTAGTGTGACTGTTGGGGTCATGCTCAAAACATGTACGGTTGTGCTGAGTGCCTCCCCCAAAATATCTTTGGTAGCTTGGCTTGTGAAAGCAAGCTTCTGACCCTTTCGCACAAGGTTTTGTTCATCCTCTTAGCTAGGCCATTCAGCCTATGATGTCGGATTCCTTGCATCTTACAGTACTGATCAAACGGACCTTTGTACTCTCCACCATTGTCTGTTCTGATGCATTTCAATTTCTTGCCGATTTCTCTCTCTACCAGGGCATGAAACTCCTTGAACACTCTCAACACTTGATCTTTTGTCTTCAAGGTGTATACCCATATCTTCCTTGAATGATCATCTATAAATATCACAAAATAAAGTGACCCACCAAGTGTTCTTGTCTGCATCAGACCACAAACATCTAAATATGTGAGATCAAGTACTTTATGTTTTCGTTGAGGCAGGGAGCTCTGGAAGGACACCTTGTTCTGCTTTCCTGCCATGCACTATTCACACTTCTGTAAGTGTGAGTTCTTTAATCCGGAATAATATTCGTTTGCATAGTACTTCATCCCCATTTGACTCATAGACCGAGCTTTTTATGTCATAGCTCAACTACCTCATTACTATTGACTGTATTTATGCTACTATTGGAAAGTTTAGCGTTCATCAAATACATTGTTGAATCTTTCTTACCTCGAGCTATCACCATTGATACTTTAGTGAGCTTCCATGTGCCGTTACTAAAGGTGCCGCAGAAACCTTCATCATCCAGCTTGCCTGTTGAGATCAGGTTTAACCGGATATCTGGGATGTGCTTGACTCCCTTCACACTAGCCTTGTCCCGTTTTCTGTTTCAAGGCAGATGTCTCCAATATCGATGGTCGCATAGTATGTAAGATTAAAATAAGTCTCTGCGAGATGTAGAGTGTGTTAGACATTATGTCCCACAGCGTCACTCTGTTTGTAAATGATATTGTATTATTGTACAAAATTAACTATGTGATAATGAATTGCCTTTTGCCGGTTTGTAATATTATTTACTTTGATATATAAATGGCGAAAGTCCATATGATTAATACCGGATTGAGATGATATGAGACAGTATCAATCCACAAAGGTTTAATCATTAAATATCCCTAGTCGGAGTATTATCGAGATCGGACATCGATAATGCGGAATAGACTAGTATTGCGCTTGTGCACGTTGTGAGGGCACAACGGCATAGTTCTCATATATTGTATTGGATACTTATGCAAGTGCGATAGGAGGTTGTGTTTTACCGATGGTACGGAAAACAGCTTCGCTCTGGATAGACCCCGCGGAATCCCATTGGTAGTATGTCTGCGTGTCTATGGGAGGCCGCATCAGGGTAGGTGTATATGGTCTTAACCTGAGACTTACATCGCTAGTACTTGCGACAATCGGTAAGCTTTGGTTTTGGTGGTTGGGGACCTTAACCGGTTCTGTGTACACCTCTTCTAGGTTTATCGAGAATCGTAGTGTACTGGATATGATGTCGAGATGGAAGTATCACTTCAGACATATGGAGGTGATGATCACGCAGGACACAGAACTAGTACTCTATGAAAGGTTGCAACCGTCGGGACAATATGACCAGGTCAGGATTGTCCGATTTAAAGAGACTAGTTGCTTGATGTCCGATATATGTTTGTACGGGGCAGACACATTTCCAGCCCAAGGCCTAACATGTGATCGTCCGATACTGGATCGATGTACGCAATACTACGGTATACTACGCTTGATATAGATCTGATATTCCTATAAGAATATTTCTGGAGAATTGGGTAGGCATGGCGCTTTGCTAGAAGCCAACCTTGTCTTGTGAATCGGTAAAAACGTAGTACGAGGTACGTACGTGTTCGGATTATCCAACGACCGTATTTACTGCCAACATATCCGGAGATCTCTTGGGTCGCTTCCCGAAGATTCACCAATGACGTATGATTCAAACTCGATTAATCTTGGATTAATTACGGAGAGACTTTATCTTGGATAAAGTACTATAAATAGAGAGAGAACGATTAATTTGGAATTAATCGTAAAATTATTATATTCGATATAAAAATCGAAATTCGATTTCGACGCGAAATTAAAATTAGATTTTAATTCGGGCAAACGAGTTATTTTAGAATTAATTCGTTAGCGACGTAAATAATAATTCGCTAGGCGCAATCATTTAATTTAAATTCGATTTAATTAACGTCGCGACGTAAGTTCGGTATTTCGGAAATATCGAACCCGAACGCGTGAGTGCACGTGGGCCCACTTTCATTTGGAAACGTGTGGGGCCCACATGACACATGTCATATTATGCATTATTTAATTGTGATGCATTGCATGGAGATAGTGTACAATGCACTCAATGGTTTTGCATGGAAATTGAGTGTTTGACACTCTAAGCCATTGCATGATTTGTGTCATAAGTTTATTATTAATTTAATAATATTATGGCATAAATATAAATTGATTTTTGAAATCAAATCTCTCACTCTCCTCTCTTTCCTCTTGACCGAAACTGTGAAGTTTCACAGCAGCCCTCTCCACTTTTCTGTTTTTGTTGGCAAAAACTTGAAGAAATTGTGTTTTGTTTGGAACATAAATTCACACACAAGGCTAGCACCTTCAAGGGATCATACAAAGGTGTTATGGAAACTAATTCTTGAGCTTGGAAGGATCAAAGAAAGCTTGGAGCTTCCCCACTCACCTTGGCCGAAACCTTCACTGCACAAAGGAGAAAATTTTCATTTCATCAACGCATCCGCATTCCGATCTTTGTGAGTATGATTCCGCCATACTTCATCTTTTAATATATATTCATTGTTGTATTTAATGCTTAATCTTTCCTTGGGACATATAATAGAAACCAACAATGGTATCAGAGCCCATGGTTAAGCATGAAATACTTAGGTTAAAATTTGGGTAAATTGATTGAAGCATGTTCTTGTGAAATTTGATGATGATATTATGCTTATATGTATGTAAAATGACATAATATGAAATCAATTTATGAAAAATGCATTGGATGATTTTTTTCCCCAAATTCATGCCTTGGCCGAATGTGTTGCTACTTGGAGTGGATTGGAATTTTTTGTGTTTAAGATCATTGGATGACTTAGAACGTATACGGGACGTAGATTAGTAATTCAATCGGATTGAAAAACAAATCGACACAAAAAACTCACCTTGGCAGAATGTTAATGGACATGTAAAGGAGTTGATTTTTTGTTAAAATTAATGTTGGACATTTATTTTGAAAAATAGAGATGATTATAATTAAATGGGTATTTTTGAAATATTTGGTTTTAATATATTAATCTTGGTTTTACACTTTAATTAATTGGACTTTAATGTTTGGAATATTAAAATTTAATTAATGGGCTTAATTGGTGAATTGGGCTTTTAATATTGTATTTGGGTATAATGGGCTTGGGTGGACCAAGTAGATTTGGGCCAAAAGATTGGATCCAATTTGGGCCTAAATCACTCCATTAAGTCCAAATATAATATAATGTGCTTTAAAAATTTAATTGGGCCTTATGGGCTTAAAATTGGTTTTATGGCATTTAAGGGTGATTCCTTATTTGGGCTTGGTAATTGGGTTTGACCCACATTGACCAAAGCCCAAGCCTTAATAAATCAATTGAACCCATTTGACTTGAATTAAATTAAACATTGGATGTTAGTTGGGCTTTGAGACCCAATAGGATTAGATTTAGAATCTAAGTCTTTAAAGCACATTAAAAGTGTAAACATTTAATTTGGAATTAAATAATTGAATTAGTATGAATACGAATTAAATTAGATTTAATAAGTAGTTCGATATAATTCGCGAATTCGTCCTTATGTACTTATTCTCAATCGAGTTGGACTCGCG
Organism: Zanthoxylum bungeanum; assembly: GCA_019454045.1. NCBI lineage: Eukaryota > Viridiplantae > Streptophyta > Magnoliopsida > Sapindales > Rutaceae > Zanthoxylum > Zanthoxylum bungeanum. The sequence goes on along the minus strand of SKCR01041347.1, from coordinate 68,956 downwards.
CAAAATCAAACTGTTGTTTGAACATTGGATGATCACTTAAACATAGACTAATTAATTGGATTAGATTGGTTGTAAAAAGCATGTCTTGTTTGAAAATAATATGTATGTGTTGAATGAATAGTGTATATCGGATGGATATTAGAAGGGAAATGGTAATTTTAGAAATTATTGTAAATTTGGAATTTATAAATTGGACCTGCGTGTCCAGCCTTATCTCTTTATCTCTTTGTATTCTCTTCTCACCTAATTCCCCTCAATGTAAATGAGGTTTCTCTTATTGTATTATGAAATGGGTAGAAGTAGAATAGTGCTAGCAGGGAGAGGAAAGGGAGTGATTTGTTCTAGGAACAAATTGTTTATATATCCATCCGCATATCACTATTAATTTACTTTACGCGCTTTATGATGTTTTAGAAGCATGCTTAAGGGTGTATGATGAGAGACCTAACAAAGATAAATAAATTGGTTGCCAATTACGCGAAAATCCCTCAATTTATATTAAGCAAATATCCTTCCATTGAATGATTCTTGTTCAAGATCCGAAGTTGGCATTGGTTTGTTTGGCCAAGTCAAGACCTTTGTCAATCAAGGATGTACTTGAATCATGAGAGTTTTGTTGCATATCGGTGTCTTGTCCAAATCGTGATTTTTTATTGGCCAAAGTCAAGATCACTTTTTGTCCAATGACATTGATTACGAAACTTTCCTCGTCAATGGGTCCCGCTTAACTGGAATCATTAGTTTGTTTTTGGCCAAAGCCAAGGCCTAGATGATTCGGAGGATATGGTTAGGAAAATGTAATGGATACATTGACATTATACATATGTTTCGGACTTGGATGTCCACCTAACCGGATCTAGGAATTGGATGAGATCCAATTGATCATAGAGATCTACCTAAGTTAAATAGCATACAGCTTTTTATTGACCAAAGTCAAGGTTGTGTGTTATTTAACGGGATCCTAGCCCACTAGGAAATGCGATTTCCCGAGTTCTCCACAAGAGGGTTAGAGACTTGAAGAAAATAGTGGGAGGCTATTATTGAATTTGCAATTTCGTTCAGATACTTAGCCTTACGCGTCTTTCAAAATTATTTCGTCAATATTTTAATAATTAGTTGGACTAATATATTGTTATTTTGCTTGTAACAGTTTGACTGTACCCATAACATCGTTGACTTTATAGTTGGACTATAGTTGTCAAGATGACTGGCAAGGGTAATGTCCGCGACATAATCATGGGCGATAATGTCTTCAAAGGGACAAACTTTGCCGACTGGGAAATGAACCTCAAGATAGTGCTTGGGGCTGAGAGGGTGCTGTATACTATTCAGAGACCTCTCGCGCCTAAACCCACTGAGCCACTGGAGCTAGAGTTATGGAAGACTCATAGTGACGATTGTGACCAAGCTCAGTTAGTTATGTTAGCTGCAATGACCCAGCATTTCAGACGCCAAGATTGCGTGATCTCCACCGCACTAACAAGCGGATGGAGAGGTACGAGCTAGTAAGGAAACTCTTCCGCTCCCGGATGACAGACGGCGCATCAGTTGAGGCCACGGGACTCAAATGATCGCTGACATAGATGAGTTAGCCAAGATGGGCATTGTCGTGGAGGCAGAGTTGATGATTGATATGCTATTACAATCGCTACCGCTACCGAGATACTTGGAAACAAATCATCATCAACTATAAGTTGATGGACACTGACGACACTCTTGGAGAGTTTTGTCCGTGCTTAAGGAGTCCGAAAAGGAACTCCTAAAGGGGAGCAAGCGCGAGGCGCATTATGCATCGACCTCTCATGCGCCAAGGGCTGGGCCCAAGGCAATTGGAGGTGCGAGGAAGAAGAAGTTCAAGAACAAGGGCAAGGGCGAGTTGACAGTGGCTTCTAGGAAGCCAAAGGACAAATCTCGCGACATCTGCCTCAACTGCGGCAAGAGGGGTCACTGGAAACGTGACTGCCGAATGAGCAAAGGGCAGAGGGAGGATATCAAGGCTGGCAAGGCTATCGCCTCTGGTATGTTTGTTATTGAGATAAATATGAATACTTCTAGTTTTAAAAATTGGATTTTTGATTCTGGTTGTGGTGCTCATATTTGTACTGATGTGGCAGGATCTGCAGGATAGCAGGGTGCTGGCATCGGGGGAGATGGATCTACGGGTCGGAAACGGAACCCAGTTGCTGTTTTGGCCGTAGGGACTTTTGTTTTAGAACTGCCCTCAGGGCATGTACTTAAACTTTTGAATTGTTATTTTGTACCTAGTTTAACTAGGAATATTATATCTGTATCCTTGTTAACCCAGCAAGGTTACACTTTTGTATTAGAAACACTGGGTGTTATTTATATAAAAATGATCCAGAAATTTGCACAGCTGTTGCAAATAACGGTCTTTATATTTTGAATATAAATGAATCTCCTAAAATGACAAACAAAAGGCTCAAAAGGAGTAATCTAAAAGATGAAGCTTATATGTGGCATTGTCGTCTAGGACACATCAACAAGATACTCCACATCCACACTTTCGAAGAGTGGGTACTTGGACGAATTTGATCCCAATTCATATGACGTATGCGAATCTTGTCTTTTAGGCAAGCAAAATGCTAAATCACCTTTTAGCGGTAAAGGTGAACGTGCCACAGAATTGTTGGCTCTCGTTCATACTGACGTATGCGGGCCCATGTCTAGCCAGGCTAGAGGTGGATTTCACTACTTCGTAACCTTCACAGATGATGCATCTCGTTACGGTTATGTGTATCTTATGAGACACAAGTCGGAAACGTTTGAGAAATTCAAAGAGTTTCGACACGAAGTGGAGAAACAAACAGGGAAGAGTATTAAGACATTACGGTCAGACCGTGGTGGCGAATACTTAAGTTATGAGTTTCAAGATTACTTGAAAGAATATGGTATTCTTTCACAGTGGACTCCTCCTGGAACACCGCAATTAAACGGTGTGTCCGAACGGAGAAACCGCACCTTGTTAGACATGGTGAGGTCAATGATGAGTCGCACTGAGCTACCAATATCCTTCTGGGGATACGCATTAAACAGTGCTATACTTATTTTAAATAAGGTACCGTCGAAGTCTGTTGAACAGACTCCATATGAGATATGGACAGGAAGGAACCAGGTTTCTCTTTCCTGAAGATTTGGGGATGCTGGGCATATGTTAAACGTTTGGAAGGTACCAAACTTGAACCCGAATCTGATAAATGCCTTTTCGTAGGATATCCTAGGGAAACCAAAAGGATATTACTTCTATCACCCACAAGAGAACAAAGTATTTGTTGCTCTACAAGCATTTTTCCTTGAGAAGGATTTTATAAAAGCAGTGGTAAGTGGGAGGAAAGTAGAACTCGATGAAGATCGTAGTGATACTGTTCCTGGCAATGAATCAACGACGGAACAAGAACAGACCGTCCGGGATGAGTCTGTACCATAAACTTCACATACACAAGGACCGCGTAGGTCGGAGAGAGTCAGAACAGTACCTGAGAGTATGGGTTCCTGATCTCACCTCATGTAGATATTAATCTTATTGAGGATATTGAGCTGGCTACGTATGAGGAAGCGATACAAAATATCGATTCCGCTTTATGGCAAGAAGCCATGAAGTCCGAGATGGATTCCATGTACGCCAACCAAGTTTGGACACTGGTTGATGCACCAGAAGGCGTAAAGCCTATTGGATGCAGATGGATCTTCAAGAAGAAGACCGACATGGATGGCAACGTACAAACGTACAAAGCTAGGCTTGTAGCGAAGGGGTATCGCCAACAATATGGTATTGATTATGACGAAACCTTCTCACCCGTTGCCATGATTAAATCCATTCGGATAATGCTTGCAATAGCTGCATATTTCGATTACGAGATATGGCAGATGGACGTTAAAACCGCTTTCCTTAACGGAAACCTTTTGGAGGATGTTTATATGCAACAGCCTGACGGTTTTATCGTACCTAGACTTGCAAACAAGGTTTGTAAGTTAAATCGATCCATTTATGGATTGAAGCAAGCATCACGGTCATGGAATCAGCGTTTTGATGAGATCATAAAAGAATATGATTTCGTGCAAAACGCAGATGACCCTTGTGTATACAAGAAGGTTAGTGGGAGAGCACTTACTTTTATTGTCCTTTATGTCGACGACGTATTACTTATAGGCGATGACATTCCCATGCTAACGTCGGTGAAAGCTTGGCTTTCATTAAAATTCTCCATGAAAGATCTGGGAGAAGCAGCCTTTATTCTTGGAATAAAGATCTACCGGGATAGATCTAGAAAGCTGCTTGGACTCTCCCAGAGTACATACATTGATAAAGTGTTGAAGCGATTCAACATGGAACAATCCAAGAGGGGATTGGTTCCGATGCTACGTGGTACCTCTCTGTCTAAGGACATGTGTCCTAAGACTCAGGAAGAGAGAGACAACATGAGTCGGATACCGTACGCCTCTCTGTCTAAGGACATGTGTCACTGTTTGTAAATGATATTGTATTATTGTACAAAATTAACTATGTGATAATGAAATTGCCTTTTGCCGTTTTGTAATATTATTTACTTTGATATATAAATGGCGAAAGTCCATATGATTAATACCGGATTGAGATGATATGAGACAGTATCAATCCATAAAGGTTTAATCATTAAATATCCCTAGTCGGAGTATTATCGAGATCGGACATTGATAATGCGGAATAGACTAGTATTGCGCTTGTGCACGTTGTGAGGGCACAACGGCATAGTTCTCATATATTTAAGTATTGGATACTTATGCAAGTGCGATAGGAGGTGTGTTTTTACCGATGGTACGGAAAACAGCTTCGCTCTGGATAGACCCCGCGGAATCCCATTGGTAGTATGTCTGCGTGTCTATGGGAGGCCGCATCAGGGTAGGTGTATATGGTCTTAACCTGAGACTTACATCGCTAGTACTTGTGACAATCGGTAAACTTTGGTTTTGGTGGTTGGGGACCTTAACCGGTTCTGTGTACACCTCTTCTGGGTTTATCGAGAATCGTAGTGTACTGGATGTGATGTCGAGATGGAAGTATCACTTCAGACATATGGAGGTGATGATCACGCAGGACACAGAACTAGTACTCTATAAAAGGTTGCAACCGTCGGGACAATATGACCAGGTCAGGATTGTCCGATTAAAGAGACTAGTTGCTTGATGTCCGATATATGTTCGTATGGGGCAGACACATTTCCAGCCCCAGGCCTAACATGTGATCGTCCGATACTTGGATCGATGTACGCAATACTACGGTATACTACGCTTGATATAGATCTGATATTCCTATAAGAATATTTCTAGAGAATTGGGTAGGCATGGCGCTTTGCTAGAAGCCAACCTTGTCTTGTGAATCGGTAAAAACGTAGTACGAGGTACGTACGTGTTCGGATTATCCGACGACCGTATTTACTGCCAACATATCCAGAGATCTCTTGGGTCGCTTCCCGAAGATTCACCAATGACGTATGATTCAAACTCGATTAATCTTGGATTAATTACGGAGAGACTTTATCTTGGATAAAGTACTATAAATAGAGAGAGAACGATTAATTTGAATTAATCGTAAAATTTATATTCGATATAATAATCGAAATTCGATTTCGACGCGAAATTAAAATTAGATTTTAATTCGGGCAAACGAGTTAATTTAGAATTAATTCGTTAGCGACGTAAATAATAATTTCGCTAGGCGCAATCATTTATTTAAATTCGATTTAATTACCGTCGCGACGTAAGTTCGGTATTTCGGAAATATCGAACCCGAACGCGTGAGTGCACGTGGGCCCACTTTCATTTGGAAACGTGTGGGGCCCACATGACACATGTCATATTATGCATTATTTAATTGTGATGCATTGCATGGAGATAGTGTACAATGCACTCAATGGTTTTGCATGGAAATTGAGTGTTTGACACTCTAAGCCATTGCATGATTTGTGTCATAAGTTTATTATTAATTTAATAATATTATGGCATAAATATAAATTGATTTTTGAAATCAAATCTCTCACTCTCCTCTCTTTCCTCTTGACCGAAACTGTGAAGTTTCACAGCCCTCTCCACTTTTCTGTTTTTGTTGCAAAAACTTGAAGAAATTGTGTTTTGTTTGGAACATAAATTCACACACAAGCTAGCACCTTCAAGGGATCATACAAAGGTGTTATGGGAAACTAATTCTTGAGCTTGGAAGGATCAAAGAAAGCTTGGAGCTTCCCCACTCACCTTGGCCGAAACCTTCACTGCACAAAGGAGAAAATTTTCATTTCATCAACGCATCCGCATTCCGATCTTTGTGAGTATGATTCCGCCATACTTCATCTTTTAATATATATATTCATTGTTGTATTTAAATGCTTAATCTTTCTTTGGGACATATAATAGAAACCAACAGAGTGTATGGAGGTGCCACTATTTATCACCCAAGTGGTCTCGTGGCTGGCAAAATTCATAACATTTTCCTTGTAGATAATGAGGAATTCTTTAGAGGTTTTTTCAGTGGTGGCAGTAACAACTCTTTCTTGAATAGAGTCACTATCCATACGTTGTTGTCTCTGGACTGCTCGTTCTTCAATTTGTAGCAATCCCTCTTCATATGGCCTTTCTCTTTACAATGGTAGCATTGTATATCTTTTGTTCATGATTTACCTCGATTCTTATCTGATCTACCTGGGCCACGACTTTTACTCCTCCAATTTCTGTTTGTCTTTTCAGTCACTAAAGCTTCTAAGGTTGAGGCTGATGTTGTCCATTGTATTCTCGTCCTCTTTTCTTTCTCAAAGATTCTGGTTTTTTCCATCTCCAGTGTGACTCTCCCATCTGAGGCTGAATTTATCACCGTAGATCTAAATGTTTCCCAAGATTTTAGTAACGTATTTAGGAGTATTAAGTCATTTGCCTCATCACCGAAGTCTATGCCCAATCCAGATAATTCTTTCATGGTGCTGATGAAATCATTGATATGGTCCGCCACAGCTGTACCTTCATCGTATTTCAGCCCCATCATCTTCTTGATGTAGTACAGCTTGTTGTTGCCAGTCTTTGCTCGAAAAATCTCCTCCAGCTTTCTCTATAAGACACGTGCATTAGTATCTTCACTGACATGGTTCACTATACTATCGTCGATCTATTGATGAATAGTACTGCAAGTCTTCTGGTGAAGATTATTCCACCTTTCTTCAGATACTGCTTCTAGTTCCTCCTCCAGTAAAATTGATCCATCATAGTCCTTCACATATAGAAGGTCTTTCATCCATCCTCTCCATGTGAAATAATTTGTGCTAGTCAACAAAATCATTTTTCCATTGCCCCCATCCATCATAAAAATTCAAATAAGAATTTCGAAAAACCGAGCTCACCGTTGCCTCCGGAATGGTCGAAAATGGTGGAAATGACACTTCGTTTGTCAAAATCTGACACAAGGACCAAATTAAAAATTTTCAGAAGTTACAAGGAATAAAGTGTAATTTCTGAAAGTTCAGGGCCAAAATGTAATTTCGAGAAAGTATATGTACCTTTCTAAAATTTACCGAAATTTTTCTGACGTGGCAGACATATGGCAAACACATGTCGCTGACTGGCTGACATGTGGCTGCTGACTAGTTTGATGACATGTCCTGTTGACTGGGCTGCTGACTGGACGCTGACGTGTGCTGACTGTGTGCTGAATGGACGACATGTGGCAGCTGACTCAGCGTCTTCAACCTCCAGCTGCGCGTGAACGAGAGTGAGACTCACTCGCCGGCACGTGCAGATACGTGCGGCTTCGTCTGAGCTCCGTTCGATCACCTGAAAATACCACCGTGCTCGGCTCGATGTGAACTAGTTGATGGTATACTCAAAATTGATTTTTGACAACTTTCGTCGGAACCGGTTTTCTGAACCGAAGCTCTGTTTTTGAATTTCGGGATCTCTTTGTGGAACCTTAGCTCTGATACCACTTGTTGTGATAAAAACACACACAATAGAGGAGAAATGAGAGAAAACTCTTCTTTTATTACCCAAACAAAAGAATTACAAAGCTATTTCAAAGCTTTACATAAAACTCTCAAAATACTCTTTACTCTCTATTATGCTCACTCTGTATTTTTGGGATGATTTTCAAATAGATATGGGGCTCCTTTTATACTGCCAAAAATGTGTGCTACAGTGCAACACGTTTTTGGCAGTTGGCAAAAACGTGTTACCGTGTTGCCAACTTTCAAACTTTTTGCATCCAGCTTTCAAGCTTGCAGCTGGCCAGCATGCATGCAAGTTGCATGCATGCTGGAGTCCAACTCTTACCACCAAGCTTCAATGAAGATGGGAACGAGATTAATCACTGTAGAGAATTTTTAAGGGAAAATTCTCCTTCTGTCACACAAGCCACTTTGCCTTTTTTTTTTTCCTTTTGTTTTACAAAAATGATTAGGGTTGCTATTTTATATAGTTAGGGTAATTTTTGACTTAGCCCTAATATATGGAAAACAAAGATTACCTTCAATTTTATCTCAAAATTTCAGTCAATAGGTGATTTTTAATTCAATTTTTTTTTTTGTAATCGTTTTAATAGGAGATCATGTATCCCATTATATCTTTGAATAAAAATCAAAGACATAATCAATATCCTAATATTTTTTAAAATGAAGAATTGAACTAATTAATTCAAATTCAAATAATTTGAATTTTCAAATGATTATCTCGTAATCATTAATGGACCGCAATTGTAGAAAAATCACAAACAAAGTACCTATCTTTGTTTGCTCTCTATGTACTATTTTATATTACGGATTTCATATTTAAATCATTTTGTGTATAATACTCATACATTAAGTCTTGAAATACATGAGTAATCAAGGGTATTATAAATAACCTATAATAGTGAATAAAATAAATGATAAATGAATAACCTTTTGGCTATTAATTATATCCTTTTTATATAGAACTTGATGCTCTATAGCATAATTCAATAAAATTTCCCAGTTTTACTAAAGAAAATAAAACATGTCATGTAATCCTAGACCATTCAGGTGACCTTTAAAAACTTTAGCCGTCAAAGTCTTTGTAAACGGATAAGCCAGGTTCTCAACAGATGTTATCTTCGTGAAAATTACGTCTCTCATCCCCACTATCTGTCTAATTAGATGATATTTCCTTTCTATATGCTTTCTTTTTTTACGACTTATTGGTTCTTTGGAGTTCGCTACTGCACCAATGTTATCGGAATATAATATGGGTGGTTTATTCTTATCTGGAACTACTTCCAGATCTTCCAAGAATTTATAGAGCCAAACTATTTCCTTAGTTGTTTTGCAAATGGCTACATACTCAGCCTCTATTATGGAGTCAGCAATGCAAGATTGCTTGATGCTCTTTCATAAAATAACTCTACCATCTAGGGTGATCATTTATCCGGATATTTGAAAATTAGAATCGATATATCCCTTACGATCATATCATCACTAGAACGTACAAGTATATAGTTTCTCGTTCTTTTAAGATACTTGAAAATATATTTCACAACGACCCAATAATCTAATCTCGGGTTACACTGAAATCTATTAACCACTCCCACTACATAAGATATGTCACCAACATAATATAGCATATTCGAGACTAATATGTTGGAATATATGCCCAAAAGCATCATGTAATATGTAAATGAAGATATTATTGCAATAATAAAATGTATTATTCATTTATCAATTACTTGATTTATTCGTATATTATAAATTATCAAATATACCCTTAATTACTAATGTACTTTTAGAATTTATTTATGAGTGCCTACACAAGAGGATTTAAGTCTGAAATTAGTTATTTAAAATAATTTTTAAAGAGCAAACAAGGATGAGTATTTTTTATGGTTTATCTATAGTTGCAGTCCATTCTATAAATTTTTGATGACCTTGATCCATGATCGCTCATGTGGTGACATGAGAATGAAGACACCTTATATGATGTGATCATATAGGAATAAACCCAGACATAAATGAATTACTTTTAATATTTATTAGAAAAAGAAAACCATATCACTATACTAGATGATCATCTATGGATTGATCTAAATCTTGAGTGTACTACAATCTCCTACAAAGTAAGCTATATCTTTTGATTTACATGGGTGAGATTAGCGTATAATTCCCGATCAATAACTTCATACTTTGGGGACTTGGTTTGATGTGTAGCTGATGATGTTTTATATAGATATGAAATCTACTCCTTGTGAGAAGTAGATGAGTATCTTCTTTAAAAGTTGATTAGAAACTTGAACAGTTAGAGCTCTCAAGTTTTTCTATTACAAATAGAAAGATAAAATTCATAATAGTTGTGAATAAATCGTTCATTAGAGAATCAATGGTACTAAAGGCACAATAAATGATTAAAGCAATATAATAGACTTAATGCCATGACTCTAATTATAAGATACTCGTGGAGTGCCAATCTATATGAAAATATTATATCAATGGACACCGACGTAGCTCAGTTTAAATTAAATATCTATAATGAAGAGAGAGCGGTTTCAGATTTTTATTGGAATAACCTAATGTTAATAATTTTGAATATTTGATTAAAGAGTTTTAATTAATATCCCAGGATTATTAGAGCCCATAGCTGCAGGTCCATTTTGTCTCATACTAGCTCGATACATTAGAGGAAACCATATTATAATTAGATAGTCCAATTATGAACTAACACGTTGTAGGAGTGAAACATGGCTTATCACTATGCCTATGACGTCAGAAATACTACACTATTAGGCTCGCAGCTCGTAGAGAGTACAGATAATCCCGCGGAGGGATTAACTGGAGAATAATGGAGTCGGTACCCGATATGAGACATCAAGAATTATTTAAGGCCATACTACACCGCTCGTAAAATACGACCTTAAATCTGTTTGGGTTCAGAATGGTTCTTTACTGATGTCAGTATAATATTTATATTCAAATGAGGTATTCCCATATTTTATAATGCAATTTCACACACAAAAGCCGTTTAAAGTAACACACAAAGTGCATACATGAATTATAAAGATAGTAAATAAACTAAATGTCCATAAATTATTAAAACATTAATAAAGCAGTAATGAAATAGGTCTTAGCAGGCATCACATGGGCCTAGCCTCAAAAAGCGGACCAGACATGGCCATAGTAGGTCGGATATAACCTTCAAATTTTGGCCAGACTTGATGGAATATTTGAGAGCAAAAGTATGTAAAATACTTTTGCTCTCAAATTCTGGCCGGATATAATTCATAACTCAAAAACACTGAATCACAATAACATATGGTAAAATAACATGACAAACAATAAAGGGAAGGTAATATGAAAAATGAGACACTATCAATATCAGTAATGATTAAACAATGATTAAACATACTAAAGCATGCATTAGGTGGGCCTAGCCTCGACGAGGCATATCAGAGGTGGCATCTCAACTTCGTCGAGCCTTTATTTTCGAAGAGTCAACCTCTATTCAGTTAATCTTCATGTCCGACCGGACTTACTGGGAGTTTGGTCAGATATACTGCATATTATAGAAACGCAGAAATATTCATACGTAATAACATGAATAATAAACATGCATTTCAGATGTATTCATAACGAAAAAGTCATCTCCCAGTAAGACATGAAGTTGAATCCTGAGTGTGAACTATACTACTGTCGAATTGGAATCGATATGGAGTTATGTATGAGTTTCCATCCTATATATCACGGGATCACATGGACAAATATAACGCAAGTCCAGCCAGACATTTGAAAAATCTGGCTGGACATATTTCAGAAACCAGATAGTAAACAGAGCATGCAAATTAATCATATCTTAAATAGAAAATTCATATAATAAATTTAAACAGTAACGAACAACTAAACATGCATAAGGAATAACATCAGTTAACACATAAGATAACTAGGCATGCAATAGAATACAAAAAATAGTAACTAGGGCCAGATATATCTATATCTGGCCGGGTGTGTGTGCATGTTTGGCTGGATGTATGGTACATCCGACTGGAGATACTGTGTCAAAACCAGAATCTCATATGTATATAAATATTAAAAGGGTGCCCTCAGATCGTACATTTTCCAATGTTGTTTATCTTTAAAGACAATTCTGATCGTTAGATTTCTGCTGTATTCACAAGAATACGTGGAACTCCACTATAAGGTAGGTTATTATTTTCTTTAGGGATTTTTCTCTCTTTTTCAAATCAAGATTTTTGTTCAAGATTGTTATTATCCCCTAACACTCAAAAAGTCAATTTTTTTTAGGGATCAGAGAGGGCTGAGGATGGAAGTGGGAGAAAAATCCTTCATCCCCTTTTAATCTGTCCCGAGTGATTGGCAGTCAAAATTTTAGACATAGATCGAACCATGTTTGGCGGGATTTAAGGTTTGGGATTTATATCTGACATGACATAATCAAGCCCGGGATTCTAGCTAGCTTAATTTTGCAAGTGGGTTTACAGTTCGATACATGTCCGGCCAGAAATTTCATTTGAATTATCACGTCCCTTTACTTCAGTAACAATAATCTGCTCATTCACCGACAATTGTATCATGACCAGTCAGATTTAGGGTTTTCAAGGCATCTCCAACCGACTTTTCTAGTTAGAGACACGGTAGGCCGGACATAGGTGATGTTTGGCCGGCTTTTGGTTGTGTTCCCTGAAGTTCTATTCCTTTCAGGCATTCATCCTTACAATTCTCTAATTTTTAGAAGGTGTCCCTGTAAGAGACTCTTCATCGGGCTATGAATAAAAAATACAATGTCTATAGTCACCCCCACTTTAGTAGGCTTGTGTAGTGTGTAACAGTGACATGCCCATCAAAGACAAGCATGCATTTTTACATACCCAGTTTGTCGGATGTCACCAGACTTACCTATATATGTTGTAGTTTGTTTATTGTTTCGTATTTATACCCCATTCTCGAAGTTTTCTTTGACGCTGCAACCTTATTTCTGAAGTCCGTATCCCATTGTTTATTGTTTGTCCTTATTCTCGTGGTTTATACCCATTCTCGAAGCTGTCTGTGAAACTTCAACCTCATGCTTGAAGTTTGTACCCCATTCTCGGAGTTGTCTAATACTCATCCTTATTATCATAATTGTCTACATTCTTGAAGTTGTCTTCATCCTTGAACTCTATATCCATTATCGGAGTTGTTTTCATTCCCGTAGTTGTCTTCATTCTCGATGTCTGTATCTATTCTTGGAGTTTTCTTTATTCTCAAAGTTGTCTTCATTCTTGAAGTTTGTACTCCACTCTGAAAGTTATCTTCATTTTCGAAGTTCATTCCTCATTCTTGGAGTGATTTTTATTCTCGAAGTTTGTTCCCCATTATTGGAGTTCTTTTCATTCTCGAAGTTGTCCTCTTTCTCGAAGTCTATATCCATTCTTAGAGTTCTATTCATTCTTAAAGTTGTCTTCATTCCATTCTCGGAGTTGTCTTCATTCTTAAAGTCTGTATCCATTCTCAGAGTTGTCTTCATTCTTGAAATTGTCTTTATTCTTGAAGTCTATATCCATTTCTCAGAGTTATTTTCATCATTGAAGTCTATATCCATTCTCAGAGTTGTCTTCATTTTCGAAGTTTGTATCCATTCTTAAAGTTTGTCTGTGACGCTTCAACCTCATTCTTGAAGTCTGTACCCTATCCTCGAAGTTGTCTTCATTCTCAAAGTTTGTTCCCTCATCTGACCTCATTTGTAGTCATTCCAAAACTCGGCTGCAAGACCTTTAACTACAATGTCCGGGCGGTCCTCGCTCACAGTATTTTTAGGTGGGATTTATCCATAATATTCTCTTCTTAAGAGAGCCTCACCGCTAGTATCTTGGCCTTCTGTCCATTGGGTGCTCTGTGCCTTGAAGGCTTCAACTCTTGACTGTAAATGAGTTGTCAGTATCTTGCTCCAACTCTTGGGGGCTTGCTTTGTTTTAATTTTCCTACAAAAGAAATGCTATATGTATGTATACGTGTATGAATTTATGTATGTATATATGAAAATGATCTCCAACTGCATGCCCGTTCTTCGACTTATAGGAGTGAAAGAGTCACGATGCTCTGTTTATGGAGGTACCGTCAGACTTCGCCTCATTTTCAACTTATAATATCCTTCGAGATTTCCAAATCATTGGTTTTTCTTTCCAAAATCTTGTAATGACTCTTCATATGTTCCCAAAATTTTCTCAAAATTCCATCTCCTTCAAAGTTCGAACATTGTCTGAATTCAATATCAACTAAGGTTTCACCTTTTCGGATGCTCCTCTATGTGTGTGTGATTCTTTTATAAAGAATTGTGACCAAACCTATATCAGTTTACGCTGGCGCTAATTATTTAGTGCTGACACTTTAGTTCATTTTATCTTTTCCTCTGCCTAGACAAGCTAACACCTAGTTAAGGATCAAAAAGTTTTTAAGATTTCTCAAATGTTTATCTTATGTAGAGTTCATCCTTATCTTCCTTAAGTCATCAAATGGTCTTTTGACGCAAATACTGCACATTTATGTGTGAGTCACTGGTTACTCAACAATTTCACCAACTAAAGTTGCTTTGAATACTCAATATTTGTGTTTTCGTTTAACGTAAAAGTACTCATTGGGTTCAGGAAAATACTTCTGGTCACTATAAAATTCAAACAACGGAGCAGTTTTGTGGGATTCACCATTTTCATTTTATTTCTTATCTTCTTTTTCATTTTTTTCTTTTTTCTTTTTGTTTGCATAATCTCCTTAACTTAGTTTTATCTTAGTCTTAGGTTTTTGAAAGAGATTAAATGAGTGTCAAGTGTATTGACCATCTCTAAAAGTTGTGTCCGTATAAATTCTTTCTTAGCAAGAGTTGCAATTCTAAGTACAAGTTTTAATGCGCATTTATGGATAACATCTTGCTAGTGATTCCAAAGTTCAAAATTATTTTAAGGATTTAGACATGGTTATCTTTTGGTAGGAGACGAAAAATTTTACAAAATCGAATTTATTTCCTAGAACATTTAAAAGAAAATAATCATCATATGATAAGAAAAGAAAGATGCGACGTAAAAATCATGCATTGGTTTGTTGGTTGAAAGCTTGTAGGATATATTCTTCATACGAGCTAGAGTTTACCATGTATGCTGGTTGTGGAACAACATGGTGATTAGGTTGAGGATTTCTATCGGTGTTGAGTTGGTTTTTTTTCTGGGTTAGAGATTTTATGATGGTCTATGAAGTCTTGGATTTCATGTTTAAGGCAGGTGTAGTTTTCGGTGTCATGGCTGTTTCGCTGGTGGAAGTGGCAGTAGTGGTTTAGGTCGATGTGGTTGGGTATTGGTTTTTACAATGGTTTTAGTTCTATGGGAGGCTCTTCAAGAGTTTTTCGGTTCTGGCTATAGAAATTTATATTCTCTGCTTCTTCTTCCTCGATATCCATTAATGTCTCTCTCTACTATCTAAAGTTAGAGATCATGAAGATCATTCTTCTCAACTTATTTTAAATAAATGGCATAGTGCCCTTGATAATCATTTTCTTCTGGCTTTTCCATCATATTCTCCATGTCACGAAGCGATAGGTCAATGTCCATATCGGTCATGTACTGATTTAAGAACACATCAGCTAGCGCCCTCCAGTCTTCGTTCACTTTCTTATCTAAATTGTGGTACCATAGCATAAGTGCTCCTTCTAGTCACATCCCAAATATTTTCTACACTTGGCATTGGGACAGTCCATCCAAACGCATCAATGATATATACAGACGAAGATTAACCTTTGGATCACTGTTTCCGTTGAACTTTACCACTTATGGCATTTTGAACTTTAAAGGTAGTTGATACCAATACGTTGTAATCTAACAAATCTTCATGTTTTCCCTTTATTTTCTGGATAATTGTCTCCATTGGCTCCTTCAAACCTTAAAGCTTACCTTCAATTTATGATTTGGCCGCTCTTCCAGCGGCATAGTCAACCATATTATCCTCGTCTAAGATGAGAGCCTCTTCAACTATTCTATTTTCAGGCCCCTAATGCCTATTAACGCTAGTCTCGGCCCCTGCAGTTTTGAGTTTCGTATGGATTATCGTCATATTAGTAATGGTGTTAGCCAAGTCTTGTAGTTGTTCTGCGATTTTGTTCATTGTCGTTGCTAACTAATCCATGTGGATTTTGTCACTACGAGCTCTATCACTATTTGCCATTTCTAAGTCTTTTACTTGCTTATTGATTAGTCTGTCTTGTTCTTGAGCCCGATAGGTCTCTATAATGGCTGCGTCACAAAGTTTTAGCATGATCCATCTATGCATTCAATGCATGAGATGCATGAAATGCAGGGTTTGCTAGAACATTAGCATATACCATTCCAACTGTATTCCTCCCACACACGTGGTAAGTATATATCTGCCCTAGGTTTGGTTAAATTTATGCACCAATGAAGGGTACATAAGCTCATTCTCTCCTATGCTACAAAGAGTAAACCTTGGCTACCTTTGACATGAATCCAGCCACTCAAGAAAACATTAGATGTCACGACTAGTAATATGTTAGAGCCTTTGCAAGTGCCAACAGGGCCAATCACACGCAAAGAGCTAAGAAGATCAGAGATACAATGGCGAGACTTGCACAAAATACCATGGTCGAGTGTAACAGACAACTCCATGGCGTAATGGCAACACATGAGGGCTTCTATAGAGTGGGTCTAAATCTATTTCACTTGACCCAAGTCATATCAGATTGATGAACCAGCGATTCGGAAGTCAAGTACATTTTGACGAATTAAGCCCAACACCAAATATTCGGCCAAGACAAAACTTATTAGGCTTCAAAACTCATCATTGAGTCTAAATATATAAAGGCCACAAATTTTTGGGGATTTTATGTCAAGGAAATAATTTGGCTATGGCTTTGAAAAACTTGCCACCTTTGTTGGATTTTTGGTATTTTATTGTTTTTCCTTTATTGAATTTTTTGGCAAATGTTTTGATTAAGTCTTTATTACTTTAGACTTTTATGGTAAGTTGTCTAGGTTGTTAAATGACTATTAAGGGCATAGTCTTTAAGTAACGATTACTTAGCCATTAAGGAT
This sequence comes from Zanthoxylum bungeanum, assembly GCA_019454045.1. NCBI lineage: Eukaryota > Viridiplantae > Streptophyta > Magnoliopsida > Sapindales > Rutaceae > Zanthoxylum > Zanthoxylum bungeanum. The sequence continues at coordinate 51,897 of SKCR01041347.1, read as the reverse complement.
GTTTTGGTCATTTTATGTCCATTAGGGATTCTTTCTTTGTACTATATAAAATCTTATACTCTTAATGGAAAGGTAATCAGCAATTTTCGAATTTAGCTTCATCTTGAAAGCTTGGCTTTGGCCAAAATTGCTTAAGGGAAGTATTCCCCTTATTTCATGCAATCGACTTATATAAGGCGTGGTAACCTTAGTGGCCTCTATGTGCTAGCATAACAACATAAGGGATCATCTTAAGAGTTCTCAAAGACAAGTTCTTTGTGGGTATTGTTTGTGGCCTTCGAAGGGTTTTGTTCCTACAAAATCAAATTCGTGGTGCTTGGGGTTCTATCTGTTGTGAGGGGCTTGCGTGGCCTTAAACATCCAAGTGAGTTCCGCGTCAACCTTGGTTCCATTCCATCATTAAAAGACAAAGGCCGCTCATTTACAAAATTATTAAACCTAATACGAGGATCGTGCTATTTTTTGAAAAGCGACAAATTGGATCCTTAGTAATCACAGTTATTTGTGATGCGCTCTGAAATATTTAAAGATATCCAAATGGGCAAAACAAGGCGTACCCTTTCTGGATGAAAGCCATTGTAAGTATTGGACTCATATTTTGGGCATTTTGGATCCTAACTAAATATTTTTAGGCCCAACGAGGTTTGCATATAATGTGGCTCATTATCATTTCTAAGCATTTGGCCCAATTATCATGAAAATACAAAATTGACCCAGTTGAAAAGGCCCAACAAATTTTACATCTCATGGAAAAAAGGTTCAGGCTACTTCAAATGATTGAGGGCACAAACACAAGCATAAGAAAGGGTTATATAGGAGTGTTTATAGCATTTCATGTGGGCTTAAAATGGTAAGGCTTAGGCTCTTATCGGTGAAAGGTTGCCCGCAACTAGGTCTCCCCACCCAAGGGTTCAATCGATCGAATGAACGCGCCTTTTATATACTTAATGATATAAAGGGTTATCCATACCTAGGTCTCCTCACTCAAGAGTTCGATCGACCAAGTGAACACACCTTTATGCCCAATGGTATGTGTCAATAAATGATGGTTATCATTACATAACAATCCACCGCCTTGAGTTAAAGTGATTTCTCGATATGAATTGTCATCGAGGTTAGAAAGGGTATGCAAAAGATGAAGACATGGTTCTCCTCAATCTCATCATAAACACTACAAGGCATTTTTCAGGGCCGATTCTCTATCCCTAGTTGATTCACCATCTGTAGGAGCAAAGCGTGATTTACCGTTATGCTTATGATGTCGGAAACCACTACATTGTTGGGCTCACAACCATATATAGTATAGATAATCACGTGGGGGGACTAACATGAGAATAATGGAGTCGCCACCAGGTATGAGACACCAGAAATAATTTAGGGCCTCACTACACCCCTTAAAAGGTTTTTCCTTAGACCCATTTAGGTTCAGAATAATTCATTGATAATGCCAGTACAATATTTACACTCAAATGAGGTATCGCCACATCGTATAAAGTAATTTCACACACAAAAATGGTTTAAAGTTAATGGAGTTGGTGCTTAAAGTGCCAATCCGATTTGTACATTTTATTATTTATTAATAAAATAACTATAGTTTTCATTTCATACCCTATTAATGGTATTTTCATTACGGATATTAAATTGATGTATCAATATGCTAAGAATGACATCGACCTTAGAATAGTCTTGACACTAGGTGTAAACTATTCTTAAAGTAAATATTCATAGTCGTTGGTTTAGGAATTCGGTCGAATTCCTATAACCTAGAAGACTAGCACAAGTCGTATATTGGAATTGGAGTTCCAATGGTTTAACGCGATGTACCATGAGTTTTGGAAATTTTTATAGACATGTGGGTATTCGTTGGAGTGAATACTAAATGACTCACAAGTGATTCCTAATAGTTGGAAGTACACACCACCGTCAATAGGAATCTCCTCGAGTCGAGTAGCATATGTAATCCTTTGACTATATGATAACATTGATTTTGTGTGAGATCCTCCACACTTAGATGCCATGTATATCAGAAACCTTTCATGGTCTGGCCTCTAGATGTTCGTTGGGTGTGGACCGATGCACTCAGTAATCAAGTGCGAAGTAAGATAGGATTCGTCGGCCCGTATGTGTACCATAAGAGGTTTAGGTATCCATGTTAGTAATGTCACGATTCTTAAATCTTTGGCCAAAGTCGATCACCTAGGGTGGATCACATCAGTTATGAAGAATCATGGACATGTCGACATGAGATGTGCATCTTGGAAACTTGACGATATATTCTATGTTTCCTAAGCACAACTCGGTTAGCCTACGACGGAGGGATTGTTAAACATATGTGATGACCTCGACATGTATAGTTCAGAAAGGTCGTTCATGTTCTTCGCGAATTTGGAGGTGGCCGAATTGCATCCATATTAGCTAGGCTTATATGACGAACGTGTCTGAACATAGAGAGTCCCAATATGAAGTGTACTGGTTGAGCACTTGGGTAGCCGATTATTTTTGATAAAATATAATATTCGATATTATAATTATCAACTAAGATAATCAAGTGTTATTGGATAATATTTTACTAAGATAATTATCAAAATAATGTTTTGGAGCCAAAATGGCAATAAATGCCTACAACAACTCACATCACTATTCACATCAATCAATGATGACAAGCATCACTTCACTCAAAGTGATGTGACTTCCATCACTTGATTGACTAGTGATTTTACACTTGATGTGACTTGTGGGCGGCACTAGAATTCGAAATGCGAGTGGGCCCGCAAACACTCCCAGGCTCGGGTTCACCAATTCCGAATTAATGAATTTTCTGTTGCGACGTAATTAAATCAAATTTAATTAAATAATTATGCCTAGCAAAATTACTATTCACGTCGCCAGTGAATTAATTCTAAATTAACTCGTTTGCCCGAATTAAAATCTAATTTTAATTCTGCGTCGAAATCCAATTTCGTATAATATATCGAATATATTATTTGATCGATTAATTCCAAATTAATCGTTCTCTCTCTCTTTAAATAATATTTTATCCCAGGTAAAATATCTCCGTAATTAATCCCAGATTAATTTTCTCTCTCATCTAATTAATCTCAGATTAATTATGTGCGAGTCATACGTCATCGGTGAATCTTCGGGAAGCGACCCATGAGATCCCCAGATATGTTGGCAGTAAATCCGGTCGTCGGACTATCCGAACACGTACGTACCTAGTACAACATTTTTACCGATTTATAAGACATGGTTGGCTTCTAGCAAAGCACCGTGCCTACCCAATTCTCCAGAATTATTCTTAAAGGAATATGTAATCTTTATCAGGCGTAGTATACGTAGTATTGCGTATTACGATCCAGTATCGGATGTCACGTGCAAGGCCTGGGCTGGAATTGTGTCTGCCCCGTACGAAGCATATATCGGATCTCTACTAACTAGTCTCTATTATCAGATAAACATGACCTAGTAATTAAATATCCCGATAGCTGCAGCATATAAGAGCACCAGTTCCGTATCCTACGTGATCATCATCTCCACTATGACTGGAGTGATACTTCCATCTCGACATCACACCCAATACACTACGATTCTCAATATACCCAGAAGAGGCGTACACAGAACCTATTAAAGCCCTGGACGACCAAAACCAAAGTATATTGATTGTCGAAAGTATTAGCGGTGCAAGTCTCAGGTTAAGACCAAATACACCTACCCTGATTCAGACTTCCAAAGACACATAGTCATACTACCAATGGAATTTCGAGTGGTCTATCCAGAGCGAAGCTGTTTCCGTACCATCGGTAAACACAACCTCCTATTACACTTGCATGAGTATCCAATACCCAAATATATGAGAACTATGATGTTATGCTCACACAATGCGCACAAGTGTAATACTAGTCTATTCCGTATTATCGATGTCCAATCTCGATAATACTACGACTATGGATATTTAATGATTAAACCTTCGTGGATTGATACTGTCTCATATCATCTCAATCTGGAACTAATCATAAGGACTTTTTATCATTTATATATCTTGGTAATCTAATTACAAATGATAAAAGAGCAATTTCCTTTGTCACATAGTTAATTTCTACAACAACACCATGATCTGTATAAATAGTGATGCTATGGGTCATAATTGTCCAACAATCTCCCACTTGGCCTATAGCCAATCACTCAAGTGTCCTACACCCGAACTATGTACGGTTTGCTCAAACTTCTGCTTAGAAAATGCTTTCGTCAGCGGATTTGCAGTGTTATCATCTGATGTAATTTATTCGATCATCACATCGCCACGATGTATGATCCGAACGAATCGGATGAATATTTGAAGTATATATCTGGATCGTTGATGAGACAATTAATTCTTTAGCATGTGATGTAGCCTAGCTCAACTGCTAATAGAACTACTTCTAATCTGATTAGGATTATTATAAATCCTAAAGGCTTCTATTGCTGCCTCAGCTGCATCAATATTCTGCTTTTGTTGTTTATTCGGTAACAGTATCTTGCTTGGAAGATCTCCAGCTCACTGTTCTGTTATTCAAACTATATAGTACCTTTATTGCGACTTACAGTCATTATTATCGGTTAGGAAACTTGCAGCAGTGAACCCAGTCACTTCAAGTTCTCCTTCTCCATAGACTAAGAAAGCATCCTCAGTTCATCTAAGATACTTAAGGATGTTCTTAACTTCAATCCATTGACTATCACTTGGATTGGCCTGATTGTGACTCCATATGCTCAAAGCATATGAGACACCAGGTCACGTACATCTATTTCAATGTATGACTTCTCGGAGAGTGCCAACAGCTTTTAGATCTATCCAAGTAGATCCTTATTCCTAGAATAAAGGTTGTCTCTCCCAAGAATTCTACGGAGAATTTTTTAATGAAAGCCAAGCTTTCACCAATTTTATTTTGGGAAATATCATTTCCAAGAAATGATATGTCATCATTTCTTAGGACGTTCATTGTCAGTGCGCTCCCACTAACCTCCTTATATGCACAAGAATTATTTTCGTTTTGAATTAAATCATACACCATTATGATTACATCAAAACGATAGGTCCAAGAACGCAATGCTTGCTTCAATCCATACATGGATCAAATTAATCTTGCAATCCTTGTTTGCTTGTTTTGGTACGACAAAACCGCCAGGATGTTGTAAACATCCTCCAAAAGGTTTCCATTTAAGGAAAGTGATTTTGACGTTCAGCTGCCATATTTCATAAATGAAACATGCAGCATTGGCAAGCATTATCCAAATGGATTTAACCATGGCAACGAGTAAAAGGTTTCATCGTAATCGACACAATGTTGATAACGATACCTTTTCGCTACAAGCCCAGTTTAGTTCGTTGGTATGTTGCCTTCCATGTATGTCTTCCTTGAAGACTTATATAGTACCAATAGGCACAATGTCTTCCGGTACAACAACCATTGTCTAAACTTGGTTGGTATACATGGAATCCATTTCAGAATTCATGGCACTTGCTATAATAGGGAGTCGATACCTTGTATCACTTCCTCATACGTAGCTAGTTCGTATTCCTCAATAAGATTAAAATTTTTATGAGGTGAGATCAGAAACCCATACCTCCCAGGTTATTTTCTGACTCTCTCCGACTTGCGCGGTTCTTGTGTATTCGAAGATTATTGGTGTAGTTTCATCCTTGATGAACTATTTGTGTTCCATTAATGAATCGGTGCCTGGAATAATATTACTCCCACTTACCACTGCATATAGGTATTTCTCTTAGGAAAACCGCATGGTGAGCAACAATTACATTGTTCTCTAGTGAGTTGTATAAGTACTATACTTTGGTTACCCTACGATAACCAACAATTAGGCACTTATCCGATTTGGGTTATAGTTTGGTATCATCCAAACATATGCCTAGCATTCCCAAATCTTCAGGAATGAGAAAACCCGGTTTCTTTCTTGCTCATATCTAATATGAAATCTATCAAACAGATTTTCATGGAACCTTATTCAAAATAAGTTTTGTACTGATTAATGCGTATCCTTTGAAGGAAATGGTAGCTCAGAACGACTCGTGATTAACCTTATCATGTCCAACAAAATTTGGTTTCTCTGTTCGGACACACCGTCAAATTGACGTGTTCCGGGAGGAGTCTTCATTGAAAGAATACTATACTCTTTCAAGTATTTGAGAAACTTATTACTTAAGTATTTTCCACCATGGTCTAACCGTGACGGTTTAATACTTTAGCCGATCTGTCTGACAACTTCGTGTCGAAACTCTTTGAATCTATCAAATGTTTATGATTCGTGTTTCACAAGAAACATATAACCATAACGCGATGCTACATCCGTAAAGGTTATGAAGTATTCATATCCACCTCTAACCTAGCTATATATAGGGCCAACTTACGTCACTATGAACGAGGGCTAACAGATCGGTGGCACTTATACTTTTACCAAGTAAAAAGTATTTCAGGCTCTTTGCCTAATAAACTACATTCGTAGACATTATTTGAATAGAATCAAATTCGTCCTAGTATCCACTCTTCGAAAGTGTGGATATACGAGTCTTGTTAATTGTGTCCCAGATAACAATGCCACAAATAAGTCTCATCTGATTAAATCAGTTTGAGCTATTTGTTTGTCCTGTTATACGTTTGAGATTTATTTAAATTCAAAATATAAATATTGTTATTTACATCTAATGTGTTTATCTCAATATCATCTTTATAAAATAAAACACTTTAGTGTTCTAGGATATAAAGGTATACCCGCAACGGGTTAAACCCTGATATAGAGATAATGTTTCTAGTCAAACTAGGTACATTAACAGTTTCCTAATTTAAGTACATACCCGAAGGGTAGTTCTTAAAGTTAGGTTTCTACGGTTAAAACAGCGACTGTCGTCCCGTTTCCACCTCGCAGATAAATCTCAACTGAAGTCAGTATCATGCTTATCAGCAGATTCTGCATACCAGTACATATTTTGTACCACATCCAATATCTAAAATCCAATTTTAATACTAGTAGTGAACATGTTTATGACAAACATGCTTGAAGCCGGAGCCTTGCCCTTCTTCTCTTCCTTCATGTCTGCCTTGTCCATACGGCAGTCACGCTTCCAGTGACCTCATTTGCCACATTTTAGGCAGACATTTTGGGATATGTCCTATGTCTTCCTAGAAGATTATAATGATTTTGCCTTTGCCCCTTTTCCACACCCTAGAAGCATTTGGCCAAGCCTTGGCCTTCTGGGATGTCGAAGTAAGATGCGCCTTGCGCTTCTTGCCCTATTGCAAACTCTGGCTTTGTCTCATTGAGTATAGCCATTAACTCTCCAAGATTTTTCTATTGAAATTTGTACTTCTTAGATCTAAGGATAGATCTATGAAGATCCTTCAATTTCAATATCATACTATAAGGATCTAATCCTTAGTTCTGACTAAGAAATTAAGGAGTCTTTGAGGCAAGCATAAGAGATTAAGCACTAAAGTTATCATCACATGAATATTCCAAATATCATGTTCTACTATTTGCTCAACTCCGGGTTTAGGATCGAGACATCACTCTATCAAATAAAGTAACTTCTCGGTCCCCATGACTATCCTGAGATTTTATTCCCAATCTGAAAATTAAAGCCGTTTAAAAAACATTTTCTCCCAGGATTATGTTCTAAACGCTAATCTTTCATTTATCTTGATTCCAATAGTCTAACTATCAAATCAACGATTTTAGGTATTATTTATTATAATGATTACTATAGTCTAACTATATAATCAACTATAATTTAATTGGTTTAAATTCAAATATATTGATTACTATAATCCAATTATATAATCAACTATAATTGAAGTAGTTTGAATATAGTCCAACTGTTCAATTAAAACAATGATTAAATATTAGTCCAACTAATATATTAATTTGATGACGAAAAATTTGAAATGAGCGCGTATTGGCAAGTATCTAAACGAATTTGCAAATTTAATACTTGCCTCCCACTATTTTTCGGCGAGATTCTAACCCTCTATTGAGTACTCCGGAAACCTTGTTTCCTAGTGGGCTAGGATCCCGTTAAATAACACACAATCTTGACTTTGGCCCACAAATTGTATGATAATTAACTAGGTAGATCTCTAAGATCAATTGGATCCCATCGAATTCCTAGATCCAGTAGGTGGACATCCAAGTCCGAAACATATATCTTATATATGCCAATATATCCAATATATTTCCTAACCTTTTTCCTCTGAATCAATTAAGCCTTGGCTTTGGCACAACAAACTTAATGATCACAGTTAAGCGAAACCTATTGACCATGGAAAGCTTCGTAATCGATGTCGATGGACAAGAAGTGATCTTGACTTTGGCCAATAAATCACAACTTGGACAAGACACCGATATGGAACAAAGCCTTCATGATTCAAACACATCCGCGATGGACAAAGGTCTTGACTTTGGCCAACAAACCAGTGCCAATCTTGGATCTTGAGAATGAATCATTCAATGGAAGGAAAAACGCTTAATATATGTTGAGGGTTTTTCGCGTAATTGGCAACCAATTAATTATCTTTGTTAATGCCTCATCATTATACACCCTTAAACATGCATTCTAAAAACAAAATCATTCTAAAAACATAATAAGGCACGTATAAATAAATAAAATAATAATGATATGCGGATGGTTACGTAACACATTTTGTTCCTAGAACAAATCTCTCACTTTCCTTTCTCCTGCTAGCACAAATATTACTTCTACCCAATTACATAACACTTCTAAAGAAACCTCATTTACATTGAGGGGAATAGGTGAGAAGAGAAATACAAAGAGTCAAGAGGTAATAGGCTGGACTCGCAGGTCCAATTTAATAAATTCTAAATTTATTACAATAATTTCTAAAATTGCCCTCACCCATCTAGTATCCATCCGATATGCATTATTCATACATCACATCCATGTATTCACACAAAGCATGTTATCAATCAATCTAATCCAATTAATTAATATGAAATTAATGACCATCCAATGTTCAAACAACGATTTGATTTTGCGCGAGTCAAACTCGTTTTGCGAATAAGTACTCAAAGTACTAATTATTGAATTATATTAAACTACAATATTAAATCCAATTTAATTTGAATTTAATACTAATTCTATATTTAATTCTAAATTAAATAATTACACTTTTTAATGTGTCTTTACGACTTAGATTCCAAATCTAATCGTTACGGGTATCAAAGCCCATTTAACATCCAATGTCAATTTAATTAAAGTCCAATGTGCTTTCAATTTATTTCATAAGGCATGGACTTTGGTCAATATGGGTCAAACCCAAATACCAAAGCCCATTTAAGGAATAACCCTTATTTGCCAAGAAACTAATCTAGGCCCATTAGGCCCAATTAAAATTAAAGGTTCATTTAATTATATTTGGACTTTATGGATATGGTTTTGGGCCCAATTGGATCCAACCAATTAGCCTAAACCAAAATTGGCCCAACCAAGCCCATTAAGCCCAAATACAACTTTTCAAGCCCAATTCCAAAATAAGCCCAATTAATTTAAATTAAAAAATTCCCAATTTCACAATTAAATTAATCTAAGTGTATAGCCATAATTAATTACTCAAATTAATATTTCCAAAACACCAATTTACACAATTAATTATGCTTATCATCATCAACACATGTCCAACATTATTGAATAAAAAATCAATCATTTTCCATGCTATATAGTCACGGCATTTGTAGGGTTTATTGTCCGATTCCGAATTCAATCCAATTAAATCCTAAATCAACATATCCCAAGTATTTCAAACTCATCCAATGATTCAAAAAACAAAATTACCATGACTTTAGGTAAGCATAAGTTTCGGCCAAGCCAACTATTTTGGGGAAAATTTATCCAATTCAATTTTCATCAAATTGATCATGCATAACACTATGTTATCATCATTCAAGCATATTCAAACAATCAATTTCATCCAAACATGCTCAAATCAAATTTACCCAATTTTACCCTAAATCCAATTTCATGCTTAAACAAGGCTCTAATACCATTGTTCGGTTTCTACTATAGTCCCAAGATCATTCAAGCATAGGAAATATGTGAATACAATAAAGAAGTATGGCAGAATCATACTTACAATGATAGGCTTTTACGATGCGAGGAACAACAAAAATTCTTCAAGCTTTAACTCCAAGGTGCTCACGGCAAAGCTCCTCTTTTGTGCTCCATTTGTGTTCTTCAAGCTCCAAGCTTTAAGAGTGCATTCCATGCTCATAAATGGGTTTCCCTATCACCTTTATAAGACTCTTAAAGTGTGCTAGCACTTGTGAAAATTTGCAATAAATTTTCCCCTTAATGTTCTTGACGCTCTCGGCAATGAGAAGTAATTTTGAGAGAAAATGGCCCTAGGCCGTGAGTAGTAGGAAGAGAGAGGAAGAAAAATGAGTTGGTATTTTGTGTATTGTATTTTGTTTTTCCAAAAAACTAATACCAACAAATGTTTTCCAAAATTATGTATATGCCTTTCAAAAATTCAAAATAATATTTTGGAGCCAAAATGACAATAAATGCCTACAATAACTCACATCACTATTCACATCAATCAATGATGACAAGCATCAATTCACTCAAATTGATGTGACTTCCATCATTTGATTGACTAATGATTTGACGCTTGATGTGACTTGTGGGCCGCACTTGAATTCGAAATGCGAGTGGGCCCCCAAACACTCCCGAGCTCGGGTTCGCTAATTCCGAATTAACGAATTTTCCGTTGCGACGTAATTAAATCAAATTTAATTAAATAATTATGCCTAGCAAAATTACTATTCACTTCGCTAGTGAATTAATTCTAAATTAACTCGTTTGCCCGAATTAAAATCTAATTTTAATTCTGCGTCGAAATCCAATTTCGTATAATATATCGAATATATTATTTGATCGATTAATTCCAAATTAATCATTCGCTCTCTCTTTAAATAATATTTTATCCCAGATAAAATATCTCTGTAATTAATCCCATATTAATTTTCTCTCTCATCTAATTAATCTCAGATTAATTATGTGCGAGTCATACATCATCGGTGAATCTTCGAGAAGCGACCCATAAGATCCTTGGATATGTTGGCAGTAAATCCGGTCGTCGGACTATCCGGACACGTACGTACATAGTACTATGTTTTTACCAATTTACAAGACATGGTTGGCTTCTAGCAAAGCACCGTGCCTACCCAATTCTCCAAAAATATTCTTAAAGGAAACCTAATACTAACACAACATCTTGTAGATGGCTGCCACTAATCCATTGATGGAACTTTTGGATACCTATAAGCTAAAAGGAGTCGAGAACTATTTCGAAGTGGGAAATGAACATACGCCTTGTCTTGGAGTATGAAAAGTTGACTTATGTCACTATCAATCCACTGCCTATTGATATCGATCCTGACTCCACTCCAGAAGAGCGAGAAACTTTTGATAGATGGAATGATGATAACCTAAAGGTGAAATCATACATCTTAGGATCAATGGTTCCAGATTTAATGAGACAGTACATTGAAGTACCAGATGTTTGGAGCATCATGCGAACACTTAAGAAGTTGTTCGATGTAAATAAAGAGATGGAACTTTATCGATGGTCTAAAGAATTATTCCGTGCTGAACTCAAGGAGGGAGGAGCTTTCAGCACTCATGTTTTGAACATGATTGGAAAAATTCGATATCTTGAACGACAGGGCATTGTGTTTGATGAAAGGCTATGCCGTAATTTGATTATGTCTTCTTTGTCTGGTTCTTATGCTGGCTTTGTATTGATTTCCATATGCATTCGATGCAAGCCAGATATGAAGAACTTCATAAAATGCTTTGCACGGCAGAGCAAGATTTGAAGAAAGGCAACCCCACACTGTATCTCCATGGTGGAGCTGGTTCTTCAAATACTTCTGGGAAGTTAAAGAAAATAAAGATGAGGAAGAAGAAGATATCAAAGAAAAACTCCAAGAAGCGCAAAGGCGCAAAACCGAAAGTAGCTCATGATCAATGTCTACAATGCAAGAAGTCTGGACACTGGAAGAAGGACTGTTCAGAGCTTAAAGCAGGACCCTCAAGTACGCTTTGTATTTTTCCAATTATTGACATCTCATTAGCCTTAGATGTAAATAATGGATGGGTGTTAGACACTGGCAGTCCCACTCATATTTGCAATTCCCTGCAGGAAATGAGAGTTAAACGAAGGCTGAATAAAGGGGAGATCCAGCTTAGAGTTGGCAATAGCGAGACATTGGAGGTCAAGGCCACAGGAACTGTTGTTCTAGATCTCCCAAATAGATGTAAATTAGATTTCCATGACTGTTATTATATTCCCTCACTTATCAGAAAAATAATATCACTGTCTATATTAGATAAAGAGGGATATAAAATAAACATTAAAGATGAAACTTTATGTTTGTATGATAAAGAAAATTTATTGAAATGTGAATGTTCTTTATCAAACGGTCACTATGTTTTGGAAACATGTAGAGATGTCTTTAATATAGAGAAAAATACAAGTAGGAAGTCTGAACTAAATAATACTGAATTATGGCATATGAGATTGGGACACAGAGGTGTTATACGTCTATCCAAATTGGTAAAGGATGGTTTGATTGAAAATCTTACCTTAGATCCTTATCCGATTTGTGAGTCATGTATCCAAGGAAAAATGACAAAGGCCCCATTTCAAGGTGTTGGAGACCGTGCTGGAGATTTACTGGAACTAATACCCAGCGATGTGTGTGGTCCATTAAATCATGCCGCTCATGATGGTTCGACATACTTTGTGACTTTCACAGATGACAAGTCTAGAAATGGATATATCTATCTGATGAAACATAAGTCGAAAACATTTGACAAGTTTAAAATATTCCGAAACGAAGTAGAAAAACAAACCAGTAAATTCATTAAATGCCTTAGATCAAATCGATGTGGTGAATACATGAGTGAAGAATTCATAAATTATTTAAGAGAGAATGGAATTCTCGCCCAATATAGCCCACTAGGAACACCTCAACACAATGGAGTGTCTGAGCATAGAAATCGTACATTATTGGATATGGTGCGATCCATGATGAGCTATAAAGATCTTCCTTATTACCTTTGGGGTTACGCTTTACAAACTGCTGCCTACATACTTAATAGGGTTCCATCGAAAGCTGTTTCTACGACCCCCTATCAGATATGGTTAGGTAGAAATCCAAGTCTTAAGCATTTAAAGATTTGGGGTTGTCCTGCATATGTTAGAATTGCGCAGCGGGATAAACTAGCACCTAGAGGGTATAAATATAGGTTCGTTGGATATCCTGATAACTCCATGGGATATCAATTCTACGATTCCGAGCAATGAAATGTATTTGTTGTTCGCTTTATAACTTTTCTTGAAAAGCAATTTTTGAGAGAAAGTGGGAATTATAGAGAGATTAAACTTGATGAGTTTGATCCCAACATTAAGGAACCTGAGATGGAACCAGAGATCCAACTAGGTGAAGGATCTATAACACAGGTTCTACGTAAGTCAAATAGAATGTCAATGCCTACTAAAAGATTGTTTTTAACATCTGATGTGAGCCTTGATGTTCACCTCTTGGAGGAAACAGATCTGACTACCTATAAGGAAACGATATTGGATATCGATTCGGGAAAATGGCAAGAAGCCATGAAATCCGAAATGGATTCAATGCATGCCAATCAAGTCTGGGACTTAGTTGAACTTCCTGAAGGAGTTAAACCTATTGGCTGTAAATGGGTTTACAAAAGGAATCGAGGGCCTAATGGAAAGGTGGAAACCTTTAAGGCCGGACTTGTAGCGAAAGATTACACTCAATGTCCTGGGATTGACTATGGGGAAACATTTTCATTGACTATGGGGAAACTTTTTCACCAGTAGCCATGCTAAAATCCATTAGGATTCTTTTAGCCATTGTTGCGTATCACGACTATGAGTTATGGCAAATGGATGTGAAAATCGCTTTCCTAAATGGATTCATTGAGGAGGATTTCTATATGGAACAACCATAGGGTTTTGTATCCAGCGAGACTTCAAACTTGGCTTGTAAGCTCCAAAAGTCTATTTATGGACTTAAACCGGCATCTCAAAGCTGGAATCGTTGTTTTGATGAGATAATTAGATTACCTGGATTCATCAAAAATATGGATGAACCATGTGTTTATAAGAAAGTTAGTGGGAGCATGTTAGTTTTCCTAGTCTTGTATGTAGATGACATCTTTATCATAGGAAATGATATAGAGATGATGCAAAGTGTGAAAGCCTACCTTTGCAAGAACTTCTCAATGAAAGATATGGGTGAAGCTTCCTATATACTAGGTATAAGGCTCTACCGAGATAGAGTCAGGAAGCTTATAGGGTTTTCACATAGACAAGATGTTAGAAAGGTACAATTTTACCAACTGTAAGGCAGCAAATATACCTTCCCGATACGGCATACATATTTCGAAGAAAATGGCACCTCAAACTGAGGAAGAGAGAGTTAAGATGTCTAACTTGCCATATGCTTCAAGTAGGCGTCAGTATGACCAGCCGATATCAATCTGATCCAGGTAATGATCATTGGACAGCCGTGAAACATATTCTAAAATATCTTAAAGGCACCAAGGATAAGTTTTTGATATATGGAGAAGATGAGCTACAAGTTAAGGGTTATACAGACTTCGACTTCCAGGGAGATCCAGATGATAGAAAATCTACATCAGGATACATATTTACCCTTAATGGTGGTGCAATTAGTTGGCGTTGTTCAAAGCAAGACTCAACAGCTGATTCCACCACTGAGGTAGAATTTATAGCGGCTTCAAAAGCCGTTAAAGAAGCTGTTTGGATTAGAAATTTTATCACAGAACTTGGCGTTGTGCCTAATATTGCGGATTCGATCTCATTATACTATGATAATAACAGAGCCCTCACACAGGCTAAGGAGCCGAGGGCTCATTCCAAGTCTAAACTCGTGGAAAGGAAATATCTCGTAATTAGAGAGATAATTGAACGAAAAGACATAGTGGTCTTGAAGGTTCAAGGACAAGACAACATAGCAGACTCACTTACAAAGGCTTTACCTCCTAAGTTATTCGATAAACATATGGAGGAGATGGGACTACGGTACCATCGAGAATGGCACTAACCAAGTGAGAGTTTGAAGGAGTTGGTGCTTGGAGTGCCAACTATTCTTAAAGTAAATATTCTTAGTCGTTGGTTTTGGAATACGGTGGAATTGCTATATATAGAAGACTAGCACATGTCGTATATTGGAATTGGAGTTCCAATGGTTTAACGCGATGTACCATGAGTTTTGGAAATTCGTATAGACATGTGGGTATTCATTGGAGCGAATACTGAATGACTCACATGTGATTCCTAATAGTTTGAAGTACATACCACCGTCAATAGGAATATCCTCGAGTCGAGTAGCATATGTAATCCTTTGACTATAGGATAACATTGATTTTGTGTGAGATCCTCCACACTTAGATGGCGTGTATGTCAGAAGCCTTTCATGGTCTAGCCACTAGATGTTCGTTGGGTGTGGACCGATGCACTTAGTACTCAAGTGCGAAGTAAGATAGGATCCGTCGGCCCGTATGTGTACCATAAGAGGTTTAGGTATCCATTTAGTAATGTCACGATTCTTAAATCTTTGGCCAAATTCGATCACCTAGGGTGGATCACATCAGTTATGAAGAATCATGGACATGTCGACATGAGATGTGCGTCTTGGAAACTTGACGATATATTCTATGTTTCCTAAGCAAAACTCGGTTAGCCTACGACGGAGGGATTGTTAAACATATGTGATGACCTCGACATGTATAGTTCAGAAAGGTCGTTCATGTTCTTCGCGAATTTGGAGATGGCCGAATTGCATCCATATTAGCTAGGCTTATATGACGAACGTGTCTGAACATAGAGAGTCCCAATATGAAGTGTACTGGTTGAGCACTTGGGTAGCCGATTATTTTTGATAAAATATAATATTCGATATTATAATTATCAACTAAGATAATCAAGTGTTATTGGATAACATTGATTATTTACTTTGACCTAATTGGATTAATTCAAAAATTAAACAATGGCTTAATTATAAAATCATAATTATCTCTACCATTTGAGGATATATAATAGGTGGTTTTGGCTTGATTTAATTGAATTAAATCAAGGTGGCAAATATTTAACTAATCCATTTCCTAATCCTTGGCTTGATTTAATTGGATTAAATTAAAGTGGGAGACAATGGAGATTAGTCACACCTAATTATACATATTTGGACAAATTAGATTAAGCCCACTTAAAAGTTGATTACAACTTTTATTAATTAAAAATTGCCTAAGTTTTGCTATAAATAGCAAGCTTTAGGAAGGTTTTAAATATAGGTTCAAATATAAGCATAAGCAAATTCTTGAGAGATTAGCCTAAGTTAGAGAAGTGTTTAGAGAAGATTGTGAGGTCTCTACAACATTTCATCTAGGAGAAATCAAGATTGGATCTTGAAGTGAAGCTTGGAAGCATTGGAAACAAGATTGGATCTTGAAGTCAAGCTTACACACCTTGGAGGTTCTCCAACAATTTCAACAATGAGAAGTAGATTGGATCTTGCATCAACTTACAAGGTAATGTTTGATCTTCTCCTAAGCTATGTTTATTTGTGTATTAGATGCATGATCACATAGCTTAATGTTAAATAAGGCTAATCAATTGTGTTAGGATACTTTAGAAGTATAAACACAACATGCTTGTAATTAGGTCAAAGATGTTCATGTTGGACATGAAACAATTAACTAGAGTTTGGAACTCTAGATTAAAGCTTAGAGATATGGCTACCTTTCTAGATTAACTTGACCACCTTTAGGTGGACTAGAATTGTTCATGAGACATTTCTAATTGTGATTCTAAAATGATTTTTGTATTGGATTCAAAATTTATGCAAATGCGTATTTAGAATAAATTTATGGTCTTGGAAAAATATTTGATATTTTAAAAAACTAGATTTTTATTCTATAACATGTGTTTATGATGGTTTTGAAATTAAAAATTAATTTTGGGTGTTTTTGAAGTGTTTAAGGAAGACCGGAAGCAATTAGGGTAATAGACCCTAATTTCTCAGCTCTCTGGAAATTTTCCAGAGAGCTAAAGTACTGAATAGAAACAATGCAAAAAAAAAAAAAAAGAGGTGCAAGTCGCGCACTGTAGCGCATGTAGCACACGCGCGCGCCAATTTTATTTTTCTTCGTTTGGGAGCTTCCGGACTCCGATTCAGTCCTGATTTTTTCCTATACACTCGTAATGGAATATAATATTTCATTAAATAATTTAAAATTACACCCATAAAGTATATCCATAGGTTAGACCCATTTCCGCTGCCCGGGGTACCGATCCGACCCTAAGGGTTCCACAACTGCCCCAACAAAAGTAACAAACAAAGTGCAAGCATGAATTAAAACTAAATGTCCATAAGTTATTACAACATTAATAAAACTGTAATGGAATAGATCTGGGCAAGCATCACATAAGCCTGGCCTCAGAGAGGCCAGTCGAACATGGCCATAGTAGGCCGACTATAACCTTTAAAGTCTAGTCGGACATGGTGGAAGCATGTCTTGATATAATTCGGCTATAGTAGGGAATGTGATATGAACAATAAGACACTAACAATTCCAGTATTGATAAAAGCAATAATTAAACAGACTGAAACATGCATTAGGTGGGCATGGCCTCGAAGAGGCCTGGCCGGACACGGCCTAAGGTCGGCCAAATATAGTTCAATATTCATGTGTGGCCAAACGTACTGGGAGTCTAGCCGGATATACAACATGTTACATAAATGTAGTAATATTCATAAGTAGTAACATGAATAATGAACATGCATTTCAGATGTATTCATATTGAAATGGATGTCTCCCAATGGTACGTGGGGTTGTATCCCGAGTGCATCATACTACCATCAATTCGAAATCAGCTATAGAACTTACATCCGGGTTTTCATTCTATATACCATGTGATCACATGACCGAATATAACGTAAGTCCGGTCAGACATATGACAAATATGGCTGGACATATTTCACAACCAGACAGTAAAAAGAGCATGCAAATTAATCCTACCTTAAATAATACATGCTTATCATAAACTAAAATATAAAACGACCAAATAAATATACATAAGGGAATAACATATGTTAACACATAAGTTAAGTAGACATGCAATAAAGTATATAAAGTAATAAGTGGGGCCAGATATATCTATATTTGGCTGAGTATGTGCATGTCCGGCCGGACATAGTGTACATCCAGCTGAATATATTATGTCAAAATCAGAATCTTATATACGCATAGATAATAAATAAGGTGTCCTCTGGTCGTACCTTTTCTAATGTTGTTTGGCTATGAAGATAATTTTGATCGTTAGGTCTATACTGGATTCACCAGAATGTATGGAATACCAAGGGAAGGTAGGTTATTATTTTCCCTAGGATTTTTCTCTTTTTTTCAAATTAAGATTGTACTTCCAGATTTTTATTATCCCATAATACTCAAAAGTCCCATATTTTATAGTGAAACGAAGGGGGTTGAGGATTGAAATGGGAGCAAAATCCCTTATCCCCCTCTAATATGTCCCGAGTGATTGGCAGCCAAAACATCAGACACAGCTCGAACCATGTCCAACCGAATTTAGGATTTTTGATGTATATCTGGCCGGACAAAATCAAGCTCGTGATTCCAGTTAGTTTAATTTTGCATGTGGACTGATTGTTCGACACATGTCTAGTCGTAT
Source organism: Zanthoxylum bungeanum (assembly GCA_019454045.1). NCBI lineage: Eukaryota > Viridiplantae > Streptophyta > Magnoliopsida > Sapindales > Rutaceae > Zanthoxylum > Zanthoxylum bungeanum. Next base: position 33,088 of record SKCR01041347.1, on the reverse strand, counting down.
ATTGTATTTGAATTATATGTTTTTTCGGATATTATCACGTCCTTTATTTTTAGAAACTCACAATCTGCTCGTTCACTGATAGCTGTATCATGACCTATGGGATTTAGGGTTTTCAAGGCATGTCCGGCCGGCTTTTCTGACTAAAGACAACATAGGCCGGACATATGTGATGTCTGGTTGGCTTTTGGCTATGTTTCCTGAAGATCCTTTCCTTTTCGGCATTCATCCTTACAATTCCCCAATTTTCAGAAGGTGTCCCCTTAAGAGACTTAGGTTATGCATAAAAAATTCAATGTCTACACACGCATATTTAATTTTTTTGTGTTAAAATTATTAATATCATTAATAAATAATTTTAGTTATATATGAAAATCATATTAATTTGTTTAATATAAAGTTTTCAATAAACATGATTACAAGATAATTATGTTTAAAATTTAAAAAGTATAAATTTTTATTAATTAAATTAATTTGATAATTTATTTAATCTTGAAATCAAAGGTTTGATTAAATATATTTGATATTTAATTTCAAAGACATATTTAAATATCCGATATTATGGTATTTAATTTTTTGAAAATAATTAATCAAATAGGCCATATGGTTGAAAATGTCATGCTAGGGTTATAGATTAATTTTTTAATTTGATTATAATTAAGTTAACCTAACCCCTAACTATAAAAGGAAGATAAATTTTCATTTTTTTGAGAAATTTATATTTTAAAAACCCTAGTCTCCATCTTATAGGGAGAAAAAGAAAAGAAAAAAAAGGTTATGATATTTTTCTCTAAACAGTTTAGAGAAAATCTTTATGAGTTCTTGAAAGCCTACACTCTATTTTATTGCTGACGAGAAATAGCATGGAAGATTACGTGAAACTCCCTCTTCTACTTCACATTGTTCACGACAATGAGCAATTTTCAGCTCAATACAGTGCACGACTTTTGTGGGTATTTAGGGAAGTTGTTTGGTTTTTGTGGTGCATATTTGGTGTTGCAGAGGGCTATTATGGGACACCATTGGGACTGTTCCAGGATTGCAAAAACTTTCTTTTAACATCCTTGAAATCATGCGACTGAATTGACAAAAACAGCAATGCAATTTACTCATTACAACAACTTTTTTGGGTTTGTTTCAGGACTTTTTGAGACTCTTCCGGAGTAAGAAATTGCCCATATTTTCTAGACAAATTTATGAACTTTTTGGGGTTTTTTCGGGATTACAAGGGCTATTTTGGAAGTACAGAAACTGTCCGTAACCACAGAGAATTGCGGCATATTCTAGGAGCAGTTTGTGGTTAATATTTTTTGTTGATAATCAAACTGTACGTTACAATAACTTGCTATGCAATTCACGACAGTAAAAATAAAGAAGTGCAGAAAATTTTTTAATTCCAAAAGTGATTTTCCGTGAAGAGTTCATATGAAAATCCCAACAATTGACAATGAGAATAGGTTAAAAAAATATTCTTAACTCTTTTTTAGTTATATGATAATTGTTGTTTTTTATATTATGTATTTGATGCATGAAAAAATAATAAGTCATAATAAGTGAGCACTAAAGTAAGTACATTCATGTAAAGAACAGTTATATTTAAAAATATATTGGTCATAAATTACTCCAGCTTTGATTTTATTTTGTGTTTATTTGGGAATGTAAGGCCATAAAGCGAATTTTGATTTTATTGTAAAATTTGTTATTGAAATTGCATGTAATCCTTGGAGTACATTACCATAAGGAACATAAAATTGCAATTGAGCAATGTTTGGTATCGATCTAGATCGAGATTGTGGGAGCTATGGTAAACATAGGCGTAGTGAGTTCGATAATGACGTGTAGAGTTAATAATCACATGGGAGCATCTCTTACGACCAAATTGCTAATGTGGTTTGTAGTGTGCACACGACTGCCTGAAGCATCATAACTATATATTGCAAAAGTTACTAATCAAATGAGTGAAATTCTACAAGGCATTCTATAGAGCCAAGAGTTGAAGACTTAAATTCTATTATGTATGTCACTCATACACCAAGTCAAAAACTACAATAGTAATTAAAAGTATCACATATAATTTACATTATGCAAATCATTTAAAAAATAATAAATGCATGATACATTATTATTTTTTAATAATAACATGTTTACATAATACATGATGTTTTAGAGTATAAATCCCATCAATTTCCCACTTACACTAGAGCAAATAAAACATGTCATGTAATCCTAGATACTTTAGGTCACCTTCAAAAACTTTAGAAGTCAACGACATCTAACAGTTGTCAGTGAGTATGCAGATTTTAAATCACTAGAATCACGAATTTGATTAATTTCCGGCCTGACATATATTTGAAATAAATGTCCGGCCAAACATGTATCTAGTTGTCAGCTATTGTGAAGATTTTCAATTATTGAAATTGTTGGACAAAATGACCCATAGCGTCACTATTTGCACAGATCATTGTGTTGTTGTAGCAAATTAACTATGTGACAAGGAAATTGCACTCTCATCATTTGTGATTAGATCACCATAGATATATAAATGAAGAGAGGTCCCTATGATTAGTTCCTGGATTGAGAATGATATGAGACAGTATCAATCCCCGAAGGATTAATCATTAAATATCCCTAGCCGGAGTATTATCGAGACTGGACATCGATAATGCGGAATAGGCTAGTATTGCACTTGTGTGCGTTGTGAGGGCACAACGGCATAGTTCTCATATATATAAGTATCAGATACTTATGCAAGTGCGATAGGAGGTCGTGTTTCACCGATGGTACAGGAAACAGCTTCGCTCTGAATAGACCCCTCGGAATCCCATTGGTATTATGACTATGTGTCTATGGGAGGCCGAAATCAAGGTAGGTGTGTATAGTCTTAACCTGAGACTTACATCGCTAATATTTACGATAATCGATAGACTTTGGTCTTGGTGGTACAGGGCTTTAACCGGTTCTGCGTACACCACTTCTGGGTTTATCAGAGAGTCGTAGTGTATTGGGTGTGATGTCAAGACAGAAGTATCACTTCAGTCATAGTGGAGATGATGTCACGCAGGATACAGTACTAGAGCTCTTGAGTGATGCGCATCCAATCGGGATATTGTGACCAGGTTATGAATATCCGATTATAGAGACTATATTACCAGACATCCGAAATGTGTTTCGGACGTGGCAGACACTTATCCAGCCCCAGCCCTAACACGTGACTATCCGATACTGGGCTGATATGCACAATACAATGGTATACTACGCTTGATACAGATCTTAATATTCTTAAATGGATATGTCCGGAGAATTGGGTAGACTTGGTGCTTTGCTAGGAGTCGACCTTGTCTCGTAAATCGGTAGAACGTAGTACTTTGTACGTACGTGATTCGGATACTCCGACGACCGCATTTACTGCCAACTTATCCGGGGATCTCATGGGTCGCTTCCCGATAATCCACCGATGACGCATAACTCGCACTCTTAAATAATCTGGGATTATATAGAAGAAAGAGAAAATTAATCTAGGATTAATTACAGAGATATTTTATCTAGGATAAAATATCGTCTAGAGAGAGATAACGATTAATTTGGAATTAATCGATTAAATTAATATATTCGATATATTAACGAAATTAGATTTCGACGCGGAATTAAAATTAGATTTTAATTCGGGCAAACGAATTAATTTAGAATTAATTCGTTAGCGACGTGAATAGTGAATTCGCTAGGCGTAATCATTTAATTACGACGGGACGGAAAAATCGTTAATTTGGAATTAGCGAACCCGAGCCCGAGTGTGATTGCGAGCGCATTCGTATTTCGAATTCGAGTGCGGCAACGCAAGTCGCATCAAGCGTCAAATCCTTCGTCACATCAAGCGTCAAATCAAATGTCACTTTGAGTGATGTGATTGATTGATGTGATTGATTGATTGAAAGACATGTCACTTTATTAAAGTTGATATGACTTAAAGTTGATGTGAATAGTTGATGCAAGTGGTTGGAAAGCATCTTTAGCTTTTTGGCTCCAACATTTACTTGATTTTGAATTAAAGTAAATGGTAAATCATTTTTATATTTTGGAAAATATAAAAGGAAAATTGATTTACACTTTTGCAAACAATTACACAACTTTCTTCTCTCTCTTTTCTCTCTTCAAACTCACGCCCAAACTACATAAGTGGACTGGTTTTGAACCAGAAATGGCGTGAACAAGGGAAGCCAAGAGTTGGGTTTTCATGGTGAAAATCCAAGTGCTAGCACACTTACGAGACTTGCGAAGGTGGTGGGGAGGTTCACCCATGAGCCGGGATCCGTCCGACGAGGCTTGGAGCTCCGTTTCTCAGCTCAAAATTCTGATTTGTGAGAGCAGTGGACTGCTGCAGTGGCGCCACCAAAACAGTAAGCAAAGTGGCTTCAATCGTCTTCAAATCGACTCAACCGACCGATGTAAGTATTCCGCTATCTTCGTTGGTGTATTCACTCATTAATTTCATGTCTTGTTTGATCTTGGGACCTATATAATAACCAACAGAAATTACAGACCTGATTAATGTTTGACCGGACATTGATCGAGTTGTAATCGACGCTGTAGATTAGCAATCACTAGAGCGAATAAAGGGATTTGATTTCCTCTTCCCTTTTTAGTTCCAACTTAAACATTATAAAAATGGGCCAACCCTTCCTAAATGGTCTTCAATAATTTTGAATCTAGAACCTAAGGCTGAACGTTTTCCATGGTAAGAAATTTCTGATATGAAAGCTCAGAGAGAGAAAAAAATAGTGAGCAACCCAGAGTAATCCGGTCTTCAGAAGTACTTTCCGAGCCAATCACATATAAAGGTATGACCTAAGTGCCTCTTAACCTTTATTTTTTTCGTTTTATATTTCTGTCATGACATAATATCTCCGACCAGACATATAATTATCATATAAATGTTCAGCCGTATGATACAAACATCCGGCCATATTATTATTTTCTTTAGTTAGTACGATATCATTTCTTGTTAATTAATGTCTTATTACTTAATTATTGTCTTGTTTAATCACTGTCTTGTAGCTTTTTCCTCTATTTTTTTTAATTATTTATTTACCATTATGTTATGATTACTATTATCTATGAATGTTTTTATGACGAATATCCAGCTATGCTTGCACTAAGCCCGATCGGATATTAGTTTCATAATGAATGTCCGACTAGGCTTTTACAAAGCCAGGCCGGTGAGACATGTACCATATCTTGCTCAGCTATATTTTTTTTATTACTTTTTGATTTGTTTTATAATCATTTATTTATTGTCATGCTTACTACATTGTTATTGTTATTGTTATTTATATTATATACTCTTTTATCTTTCTTCTTCACAAAGAACATCCGACATACATGAAATATGTCAAACCAGACATTAATGACACACAAAAATATTCTACCAGACTTCTATGAAGCCATACTAGTGAGATATGTTCTTTGGTTTGTTTGATTGTTGTTTTACTTTATTAGTATTTTACTACTTCTGGATATGTATTTTTTTACCAATTCTGCTTTCTTTTACCTTTTTTATTAGTGATTACGGTCTTGCGTGTTTTAAACTGTTGATTGTATGATTTTACACGATAAAATATTACTTTGCCTATCTTCAAACTTGAGTATTCTCTTTAGAAGCTGCGGGCCCAACAATGTCATGGTCACGGACTTCATAGGCATAGTGATAAATCCCGCTTCGCTCCTACAATTGGTGTAATACTCCAGGATTCAGAAGACGTGGAAATACTTGCTAACCTGTCTGAGGATCTTGAGGACGTACTCGAGGATCAGATACTAGAGATGTAGTGCCCCGCATACTAGTATCCCGGACATACTAAGTATACAAGACCCCAGAACTCTACCCACTGCAGTCACTGACTCCCTATACCATGCTCAGATACCATCTTTGTAACATCCCCAAATCTGGGAGATGTTTCCGGCAGGGGATAGCAGTACTAACCACATTAGCATCTGACTTCCCAAATGTATTCTAAACGATCTACATGCAAAGTCATGTACATGGACTATAGACCAAATCAACAATATAAAATATTTTTATTTCTGAAAATTACATACTCAAATATAGTTCTCTTTACAAAACATTAACAGACACTTATAACGACTTATACAACACTAGTGTATACATGCAACTTTACTTTGACTCTGACTAGACTCTTATGCTCTATGACTCTGAACTGGTGGACTCTAAACCCTAGTGACTGTATCAGTATCTGTCCTCCCGAACTTGTCCTCCAAGAAAACCTGTAACCAAAGAAAACTGGGAGTGGAGGGTTAGATCGCTATTCGATCTAAGTGAGTGGACAAGAAAACTAAGAAACTCAAATCAAAACATTAGGTCATTGAAACTAAAGTTTTAGAAAAATCACTTCATATGAAATATCTTTTCTGAAACCTCCACCTGAAATCTCTTTAATAAAAATGATCTTTCTGAAAACTGCTTTTGAAACTATGGATTCCGAAAACTATTTTCTAAAATTTGATTTCTGAAAACTATTAGCTGCACTGTATCTGAAAAACCTTGACGTATGAGGGCGTTACGTATCGCCGTCCCTCCATACGCTTAACTGTAGCCAGCAGTGCAAATCCATGACTTTGGGGCGTTACGTATCGTCGTCCCCCAAAGCATGCCACTACTGTCTCTGAAACTGGTGGTCTTGGGGCGTTACGTATCGTCGTCCCCCAAGCCACAAACTAGAACTGGGGTGCAGATCTATGCTACCACCCAAGCTCTAAACTAGAGTCTAGGTACACGAACCTATGCAGTCATTCTGGCTCCGAAACTAAGATCTAGAGGGGTTACGTATCGTCGTCCCCCTAATCCTCTACATGTGCACATGTCTCTATCCGTTAATTCCAAGCTATCTCAAGTTACATACTGGGGTGAGTTTTTCCCTCATGCCCCAAAAATCATAAAATCAAATTCTGAAAAATACTTCTTTTCTCAAATATATCATAGAGTATAATCTTTCATGAAATAACTGTAATGAAAATCAACTAACGCCCTAAAACGTAAAAATAAGTATGTTATCAAAACAATAAAATGAAAATTAATTTAAAGAAAGAGTGTCCACTCATTGTGCTCGGAAACTGGCTGGAACTATACTGCTTCGACGAAAGAGATCGCAATTCCTATAATGTTCTAAAGGTGATAGCTTGTTCAGACTAAAATTTACGAGATGAATTCAAGAACTAGGCTATACCACTAGTTTTAAATACGTAAATTCGCAATTCAATATATCATGTTGTACTAGAATGTAATATGAGCATAATAACTGATTTGAGATCTTAAGTGTGGTCTCGAATACGCTGGGGTAGAACTGGAATGGTCTAAAATCAATTTGGCCGAATGTTTTGTATCTGCGTCATAACGCAAGGATCCTGCGCGTCGCGACGCGCGCCACCTAGAAAATGCACATAAATTCCATCACGCGTCGTGACGCAAGGTTCTTCCTACCTCGCGACGCAGACATGCTTCCCAGGTTCTGTATTTTCTGGTTTTCATGTGATTCTAACCTAATTTCATCCCCAATGTAAATGTAATCAATCAAATACACCATCCATCACTTTATATCAATTCTACACATTTTAAACTACCAATCTATCATTATTAACTACTCATTTAATCCCAAATCCATAATTCTTAAATCAACTTTTAAACCTTCCAAACTCAATGATTTAACTCCACAACCCATTTCTTTACATATAAACCATCCATATGTAACCCTTAACATGCCATCATTTCTAATCTACCTTTATACCTACAAAATTCAACAAATCAAGATTTGGGTCAAATGGGTTTTACCTCTTTTTCTTGGATTTCTTCATTCTCTAAGCCCTCTATTGTTGCCAAGCTTACTAGCTTACTTCCCTTTGCTTCTTCCTTTTTTCTTTTCTTTTTTTTCTTCTTCTTCTTCTTTCCCTCTATTTCCCTTACGTTTTTCTTTCTTTTCTTTTCATTTTTTTTTCTTTTGGAAAAGTGAATAGTATCCCCTTATATAGTGGACCTAATAGATATTAAGAAAATTGTAGAAGAGTGTAGAAAAATGAAGAAAATTTGAGATTTTTCCATTTTGACCCCGAAATCACTATTCATCAGGATTTTTGACTCGCATTTTGATCAGCTTCTGATCCGAATTTGGGAAACTTTTCAACGCGGAAGTTGTAGGTCTCGGTCTCAGCTTTTCGATGATATAAAATTCATAAAAATTGAAGTTCATAAGAAAAGTTACTCCTAAAATACCATGAGCAATCCAAATGGGACACCGTACAGTCTCATCCCGGGACTTCGAGGAAATTTTCCGATTGTCCCTAAAGTCATTCCATGAGTATATAAGAGTTTCATTATAATTTATTCTATGTGCATTCGTCTCTTTCGTAACAGTATAGTTGTATATAGTAGTAAAAACTACCAGTCGTTACATTGGGCTAGAGGGATAGCGAGGCCCCTAGACCCAGATTTCAGAGACAGGTTGGTGCCACTGATACACTTACCTTACTTCTCTTCTAAATTTCTCTTTTTCTTTTACTTTCTTGGATAAGTTTCTTTAGAACTTACTATATGGTTCCCTAGCTTGTACTGAACTTCAGGGAGTAATCTAGGATGATTACAGAATGATTCCTAACTAGAGTAAGGAAAAAGGATCCAGAAGACTTGGAAATACTTGTTAACCTGTCTGAGTATCTTGAGGATGTACTCGAGGATCGAATACTGGAGAGGTAGTTCCCCGCATACTACTATCCGAGACATACTAAGTTAACAAGACCCCAGCACTCTACCCACTGCAGTCACTGACTCCTTAGACCATGCTCTGATACAATCTTTGTAGCATCCCCAAATCTGGGAGATGTTATCGGCATGGGATAGCAGTACTAACCCTAATAGCCTCTGACTTCCCGACTGTATTCTAAACCATCTACATGAAAAGTAATGCACATGGACCATAGCCCAACTCAACAATATAAAATGTTGTTATTTCTCAAAATTGTATACACAAATATAGTTCTCTTTACAAAACATTAACATACACTTATAACGACTTATAAAACACTAGTGTATACATGCAACTTTACTTTGACTCTAACTGGACTCTTGTGCTCTATGACTCTGAACTGGTGGACTCCAAACCGTAGTGACTATATCAGTATCCGTCCTCCCGAACTTGTCTTCCAAGAAAACCTGCAACCAAAGAAAACTGGGAGTGGGGGGTTAGATCGTTATTCGATCAAAGTGAGTGGACAAGAAAACTAAGAAACTCAAATCAAAACATTGGGTGATTAAAACTAAAGTTTTAGAAAAATCACTTCATATGAAATCTATTTTCTGAAACCTCCACCTGAAATCTCTTTAATAAAATTGATCTTTCTGAAAACTACTTTTGAAACTCTGGATTCCGAAAACTATTTTCTAAAATCTGATTTCTAAAAACTGTGAGCTGCTCTGTATCTGAAAAACCTTGACGTATGAGGGCATTACGTATTGCCGTCCCTCCATACGCCTAACTGTAGCCAGTAGTGCAAATCCATGACTTTGGGGCATTACGTATCGCCGTCCCCCAAAGCATGCCACTACTGTCTCTGAAACTGGTGGTCTTGGGGCGTTACGTATCGCCGTCCCCCAAGCCACATACTAGAACTCGGGGTGCGGATCTATACTACCCCCAAAACTCGGAATTATAGTCCAGGTACACGAACCTATGACATCATCCTGGCTCTGAAATTAGGATCTAGGGGCGTTACGTATCGACATCCGCCTAGTCCTCTACATGTTCACATGTCTTTGTCCGTCAATTCCAAGCTGTCTCAAGTTACATAATGGGGTGAGTTTTTCCCTCATGCCCCGAAAGTTATAAAATCAAATTCTGAAAACATTTCTTTTCTCAAACATATTATAGAGCATAATCTTTCATGAAATAACTGTAATGATAATCAACTAACGTCCTAAAGCATAAAAATAAGTATGTTATCAAAATAATAAAATGAAAATCAATTTAAAGAAAGAGTGTCCACTCACTGTGTTGGGAAACTGGCTCGAACTATACTACTTCGACGAAAGAGATCGCAATTTCTGCAATGGTCTAAAGGTGATAGCTTGATTAGACTAAAAGTTACAAGATGAATTCAAAAACTAGGCTATACCACTAGTTTTAAATACGTAAAGTCGTAATTCAATATATCATTTTGTACTAGAATGTAATGTAAGCATAAGAACTGATTCGATATATTCTTCTTCTTCTTCTTCGTCCTCCTCCTCCTCCTCCTCCTCCTCCTCCTCCTCCTCCTTCTTCTTCTTCTTCTTCTCCTTCTTCTTAACAGTAACCTGTCTCTTTCGTAACAGTACAATTGTATATAGTAGTAAAAACTACCGGTCGTTACATTGGGCTAGAGGGATAGCGAGGCCCCTAGACTCGGATTTCAGAGACAGGTTGGTGGCACTGATAGCACCACTGTTTACTGGTTTAGTGGCTTGAGGGATGGCGAGACGTAACTCGCCAAGACCATGGGATTATGTACAAGATGACAGATGGTATTTATAATGATGACATATATGTTTTTATAACTGTTTTACAAAAGTTTTGAAAAGAAAACATGGATTTAAGTATTGTGAGCTCGGAAAGTTATTGCATTGATTATGAGTATTTACAGAAAAGCTCAAAGTTTTATAGACAAAAAAGAGTTTTCTGAAAATTTTTACAGAAAAAGATGTATTTTCAGATAAGAAAATAGATTTATAAAAAGACAGTTTTCTTAGATATTTTTTGGATTGCCGATTTGATGATATTTCAAATATGGATAATTGTGATAAAAGTATATGTGTATGACTTAATATTTCTTGTGATTGAAGTGTATTTGATCTCAAATGATATACTTCATGGTATTCATGCTTTGCTTCGTATGCTTTTGATGTTAGCTTTTAGAATAATGTATTTGTAGATAGGTAATATGAGGTTTGAGGTTTAGAATAGCACATTTGTATAGAAGTCTGAGGTTTCAGCTCACTATTTCAGTGCATGGTCTACAGTTCACAGTTAGCTAATGTTTGTGTTTTTAGCTCACGTAACCTTTTTAAAGTAACCAGCCGTAGTTTAAGCTGACTAAACCACCACGAGTTTGGGATGGACTTAGCAGCGGGTTTGGTAGATAATAAGCTAGTTCTGGTTATGAGAAAATTTGATGTTGCATTCAGTGTTGTGGGTGTATTATCAAGGTATGACATGTGTATGATGTCATCAGATTAAGAGTAGATTTATAAGTTTGAGTATAATCACATATATTTGATTTCTATTTAAATTCTTATTGTCATTTGTTATATTTTCATAAAATATGAGTTACTTATTGAGCTTTATAGCTCACACTCCAACAGTTTTCTAGTGTTGCAGGTTAATATTGGTCTTAAAGAGCTAGAAGATTCTTGAGGTGTTTTATTGACAGCGGATCACCCCGATACAATCAAGTTAGTCTTGAGTCATTGTATGGTTCTAGGATGTGTTATGGGCTCCCACTGCCTTATTTTTATTTATTTGTATCACATGTGTAGTTTTAATCATGCGGATCACGTAGTTTTTTTATAGTTATTCTATCTAATGTCAGGCTGAAGGCATAATTGCTTATGAGTTGAGATTAATGGTTTATATGTAATATCAGGACACCTCGAGGTGTTGGACTTTGATCTATGTTTCATGATTTAAGCAGAGATCATGCCGAAATTTTAGTAGCATCAGAGGCTTATGGAGAAGGGTTTTTCTATCTTATGCCGGTAGCATCCTGACATTAGGTGGGATATTACAGATGGCGACTACATTAAGGATAGAGAATCTGCCCTGAAAAAGGCCTTGTAGTATTTATGGTGAGATTGAGGTTAAACCTCAATGGCGTTACATATTATGAAATCGCTTTCACTCAAGGCGGTTGATCATTATGTTGGGGTTTTAGGCAATTAGTACAGGCAAAGCAGCGGAATGTCGGAAAATCAAATTTTCCGATTTATTTTATTTTCTTGGGTAATTACAATAAAATAATTTATTTTAATCATTAAATACTCAAGAAAACATATTTTTTACCCAAAAATTCAGAATATTTCCAACATTGCCGAAAAACCCATATACTTTGCATTTTTATCATTTTAGTCCTTAAATTGTCAAATACAATTTTGAGTGATTCCAAATCATTACCAAAATGATTTTAAACATGTCATACATATCAAAACACAATTACAACCGAAAATCTCATATTTTCAACAAATTACCGTGAAGCCTACCAAATTTCAATTTTAATCAATTTGGTCCAATCTTGTTCAAAACAAGTCAATATCAAATCTAATCAACACCAAATTAAATATAAATCGTATATATATCATTATACAACACATATATGAAAAGCCCCAAATTTGGAAAAGGGTATAAACCCTAATTTTACAAATTCAACAAATTATACTAAATTAAATCAATTCAACACTTTAATCTAATCTCTACAACACCAAACAAGTCTCGCCACCATGAAACAATTCAAGAACATTTATAGGTCATCATTGAGTGGCCTAACAACTCTATAATGGCAACTAAGTCATCTAATGACTAAAAGAGAGCTTAATAACACTTTATAAGCTTTCTTCCTTAATTTACATGCTCACATCTTTAATTCATGCTTCCAACCTCCATATTACAAAACTAAAAGAGTAGAGAAACAACTAAACATCATATGTAATAGGTTGGAACCCTAAAAATATTTTTCTAGTTAAAAAGGAATTGAAAAACTTACAAATTTTCAAGATTTCTTCAAATCTCATTCTTTTCCTCTTCTTTTCTCTCAACTTTCTTTTTGTAATATTTTTTTGGGAGCTTAACACTTAACTTGAAGCAAATGAAAAAGGATAACATTTAAACCTAGGGTTGGCTGACTTTAATAAGGATAAAATGGTAAATTTGGATTTTTCAAATTTTAATCAAGAATTAAAGAATTCAAATCCAATTTGACAATCATTTTCAAAAAGAAAAATACATGTGCACCAATAAAAATTAGCCATTTAAAAGCATAATAATGATAAAGATAAATGTAAATAATTATCCTAATTATATAACATTTAAATAATTAAATAATTACGAAATATAAATATCTAATTACATGTATCACATTTACTTTAATTATTCCATAATACATATATTTGGAACATATGTAAATACTTTATTTGACAAATAATTAATGTGTATTTAATAAAATTAAGTATTTAATCTAAATACACACTAACTAGTTAATGGCCGAGTAACCCTATAAGCATGCATTTTTCGTTTAACCGTTAAACGATTTATAAATAATCAATATTATTTATAATAGTTTCCCTAGTGCTCTACGAGTATATTTCATTAGTGAGACTCTCTAGATTCCGACATATCTAATAAGTGCCAAAAACTTGATCGGTGGTAAACACACACATAACGCAAACGCACATATCGCTCAAGTAGTATAAAAATATCGATCCCACGAGGACTAAATTTCAACTGTTGTTATTAATTATTGATTCTATTTATTTATAGGTATCTATTTGGGGTGAGAGGGGAATGATCGCTGATTGGTTGGTTGAATATGGATTTGCTAAATAAATAAATAAATAAAAATAAAAAATGAAACAAAGGAAATTAATAATAAAGAAAACAAATATCTAGGGTTGTGATTCCACACAATAGTATTCTAATGATGAATTGATTCTTTAATATATGTGTAAAAATTCAGTTGTTAACCTTGAACACGAAGATATGCAAAAGCCTCTTCCGATGGTCGGATGCAAACACCCAAAGTAACACAATTAACTATTTGTCTATGTTAACCAAGTTACCGGAAATCATTAAGTTCAAGTTCCAATTGTGGCTACTCACGCCCGACAGGTATATTCCTGTCCTGGAAGGAAATCTCCCTATAGGACACAGAAATCGGCGACGCTGTTCCAGGCTCGCGGCCCGATTGGGAGTAAGGAGTAGCTCGCGGGGGACTAAACCAGAGAATAATGGAGTCGCCACCCAGTGTGAACTGGGAAATGATTTAAGGCCGCACTCACCCCTCGCAAGGGAAGACCTCAAACCGTTGGGTTCGGAATGGTCCCTTACTTATGCCACTTGTAATGAACGAATTCGCGCAATAATATAACCAAGTCTACGCAACATACACACGCAAGAATAACCTATATCTAAGTTTGCATACAACCTATATCTAAGTTTGCATGCATAAAAGTAAGTCGACATAACGGCAAGCACGCAATTTCATAAACATATTAAATTGACAAATGTGGAAACAGAAATAAATAATGATTGTATAAATATAAACATTGAAGAGATATAATCAAGCTCCTAATACGAAAGAAATAACTAAATCATGCATGGAAATAACGTGCTATTTCTAATGAACCATGGATAAACACAAGATTAGATAAAATGAAATATGTGCATTTCTGAAGTAGTACGTGGAATTGTATCCCGAGTTCAGAACGCACTACCGTCCATTCAGATTCGGCTATGGAATTTACGTATAGGTTTCCATCCGATATACCACGAGAGATAGCTCAAAATCATTCATCCCACAACAATAACATACATGAACCAACAATACGCATGCGAAGAAATACTAATAAATAATTAAAAAGATGAATGAGAATAAATAAAAAGATGCCCTCAGGTCTTACCTTTTAAGTCGCCTCTTAGAAGTGCGTTACGCGGCCATCGGAAGGGTTAATGCTCCGCAACTCCTCCGGTTTACTGGTTCAATATTTTCCTTCGTTACTTCACTGTTTTGGGCTGCTATTTTCTCTATTTTTGCTACTATTTCTGGTCGTTGTTTTTGGTTACTCTTTGCGGTATTTAAGGACTGTTTTGGGTGACTGTTTTTGCGTTTTTATGGGGGTTTCAGGGGCTGTTTTAAGAGTGTAGTTTTTGGTGATTTGGGGGCTGTTTAGGGCTGTATTTTGTTGCTGTTTTGCGTGAATTAGAGGGGCTGTTGGTGCGTTGGTTGCAATGTGCGTGAGAGAAAGAGAAGTTTTGTTTATGGTTTATTTTTGGTGAATGTCGTGCATGTGGAGAGAGATGAGAGAGTGAGCTAGGTTTTGTTGTTCTTTGCCTAGTGGAGATGGGCTATTGGTGCGTTGGTGAGTAGATGGCTTTTGTTCACGTGGCTGAGGGGTTCGTTTGTATGAGAAGCGTGCTTCTTTATGCGTGCAGTGGCGTGTCTGATCTGTCGGTTAGGTTTTATTTGCTTGCGATGGCCAAGTGTACGAGAATGTTAACGGCTGTGAGTGTATTTCCCGTGGTGAGCTGTGTGTATGTTTCAGTTTACAGAGGGAGAGGGATGTGAGAGATTAGGGTTTATTTTTGAAAGAAGGATGGGGAGGCCGAGAGGTTAAGAGTTTATTAGGGGTTTATGGATTTGGTGGATGAGAGATGGAGAGAGTTGCCGAGTGTGAATGGCCTTTTTTTTCTGTTTGTGCCGTGAGGATCCTCTCGGGTGGAAGGGTTTGGTTTATGTCTTTTTTTATAGGAGAGGGTTGGGGTTGTCCTTATTTGGGTAGGAAATAACTCATGCAAATTATGGGGGGTATCTCTTAATTGGTATGTTACAAGGAAAATATCTATCCAATTTTGGAAGGTGATTTGTTTTAGTTTAGGAAATGGATTTATGGGATTTGATTTGATTTCTTTAATTTAGGCATGTGATTTGATTTGATTTTGTTTGATTTTAACACGTGTTTAATGTGTTGGATATTTTTGGATGGGATTTTGGGCTTGTGGACGTGTGGGATGGCTCATTGGTGGGCTTATGGGCGCGTGGGATGGTTCCTTGGTGGGCTTGGGTGTATGGGTTGGTGGTGTGTGGGTTTGGGTGTGTGGTTGCGGGGGTTTTGGTTCGAGGATAAGTTTGAAAACAGAGGTCCAACAAGCGAACTCAAGGCTAAGCAAACGAATTAAGTCCAACAAGGTATTGATTTCTGAATTTTCCCTTCCAACGTCCGTTTCCCGCAACTTTCACAACTTATCGGGTAGTGCCTCCATATGAGGCTCATCATCGGGACTTATATGAAAAAATACAGTGCCTACAGTCGCCCCCACTTTGATGGGACTTGTGCAGTGTGTGACAATGACAATCCTATCAAAGTTATGCATGTATTTTTACTTACCTGGCTCGCCAGCTGCTGCTTGACTTGCCTGTTGCTTCGAACTGAGTTGATCTGGTGGTGAGGTGTTGCGACCCCTCAGGTTCATCTCTACAAGATGTTGAGATCTCTAGGAATCACTACCGAACTGATGATAGTTGGTCCCCTTCCGAACCTTGCCCCATTCCCAGAGCGCCATTCCCGGCATGCTAAACCTCATTCCCGAGGTGTCGCTGGTCTCATTCCGAACCTTGCCCCATTCCCGGAGCGCCATTCCCGACATGCTAAACCTCATTCCCGAGGTGTCGCTAGTGTGATGGTGGTCCATTTCCGAACCTTGTTCCATTTCCGGAATTCCATTTCCGGCATGCTAAACCTCATTTCCGAGGCGTCGCTGATGTGGTGGTCCATTTCCGAATCGTGCTCCATTTCCGGAATGCCATTTCAGGCATGCTAAACCTCATTTCCGAGGCGTCGCTGATGTGATAGTCCATTTCCGAACTGTGCTCCATTTTGGAGTGCCATTTCCAGCATTCTAAACCTCATTTCCGAGGCATCGCTGATGTGATGGTCCATTTTCGAACCGTGCTCCATTTTCGGAGCACCATTTCCGGCATGCTAAACCTCACTTCCGAGGCGTCGCTGATGTTATGGTCTATTTCCGAATCGTGCTCCATTTCCGGAGCGCCATTTCTGGCATGCTAAACCTCATTTCTGAGGCATCGCTGATGTGATGGTCCATTTCTGAACCATGCTTCATTTCTGGAGTGCCATTTCCGGCATGGTGTTGGTTGTTACAAAAAATTGGTAATTGATTTTCTAAAAATCAAAAACATATTTTGCCACCAAAAAGTCAAAGCAATATAGCCTTCAACCACTTCCATCAATCGATCAATCAAGTGACAAGTTGTCATATCACTCAAAGTGACTAATGATTTGACGCTTGATGCGACTAGTGATTTGACGCTTGATGTGACTTGCGGGCCGCACTTGAATTCGAAATACGAGTGCGCCCGTAAACACTCCCGGGCTCGGGTTCGCTAATTCCAAATTAAGGAATTTTCCTTTGCGACGTAATTAAATAATTATGCCTAGCAAAATCACTATTCACGTCGCTAACGAATTAATTCTAAATTAACTCGTTTGCCCGAATTAAAATCCAATTTTAATTCCGCGTCGAAATCCAATTTCGTTTAATATATCGAATATATTAATTTATCGATTAATTCCAAATAATCGTTTTCTCTCTTTAATTAATATTTTATCCCAGATAAAATATCTCCGTAATTAATCCCATATTAATTTTCTCTCTCTTCTAATTAATCACAGATTAATTAAGTGCGAGTCATACGTCATCGGTGAATCTTCAGGAAGCGACCCATGAGATCCCTGGATATGTTGGCAGTAAATCCGGTCGTCGGACTATCCGAACACGTAAGTACCTAGTACTACGTTTGTACCGATTTACAAGACAAGGTTGTCTTCTAGCAAAGCGCCATGCCTACCCAATTCTCCAGAAATATCCTTACATGATACGTGATCTATATCAGGCATAGTATACGTAGTATTGCGTATTTTGATCCAGCATCGGATGTCACATGCTAGGCCTGGGGCTGGAATTGTGTCTGCCCCGTACGAAGCACATATCGGATCTCTGGTAACTAGTCTATATAATCGGATAAACATGACCTAGTCATAATATCCTGATAGCTGCAGCATATAAGAGAACGAGTTTCGTATCCTACGTGATCATCATCTCCAATGGAATTCCGAAGGGTCAATCCAGAGCGAAGCTGTTTTCCATACCATCGGTAAAACACAACCTCATATTACACTTGCATTAGTATCCTATACCCAAATATATGATAACTATGCCGTTATGCCCTCACAACGTGCACAAGTGTAATACTAGTCTTTTCCGCATTATCGATGTCCAATCTCAATAATACTCTGACTATGGATATTTAATGATTAAACCTTCGCGAATTGATACTCTCTCATATCATCTCAATCCAGGAACTAATCATATGGACCTCCTATCATTTATACATCTTGGTGATCTAATCACAAATGATAAGAAAGCAATTTCCTTTGTCACATAGTTAATTTGTACAACAACACCATGATCTGTACAAATAATGACGCTATTGGTCATAACTGTCCAACAATCTCCCACTTGGCCTATAGCCAGTCACTCGAGTGTCTTACACTCGAACTATGTACGGTTCGCTCAAATTACTGAGAAAAGACTTTCGTCAGCGGATTTGCATGATTATTATCTTATGCGATTTATACGATCATCACATCGCCACGATATATGATCCGAACGAATCAGATGAATATCGAAGTATATATCTAGATCGTTGATGAGACCATTAATTCTTTAGCCTGTGCTGTAGCCTAGCTCAGCTGCTAACAGAACTATTCTAATCCAATTAGATTATTATGAATCCAGAAGGCTTCTATTGCTGCCTCAGCTGCAGTAATATTCTGCTTTAGTTGTTTATTCGATAACAGTATCTTGCTTGGAAGATTTCCAGTTCTCTGTTCCATTATTCAAACTTTGTAGTACCGTTGTTACGACTTATAGTCGTTATATCGGTTAGGAAACTTGTAGTAGTGATCCCAGTCACTTTAATTTCTCATTCTTCATAGTATAAGACAACATCCTTAGATCCTCTAAGATACTAAAGGATGTTCTTAACATCAATCCAATGACTATCACTTGGATTGGCCTGATTGTGACTCCATATGCTCAAAGAGTATGAGGCACCAGGTCGCGTACATTTATTTCAATGTACGGGTTCTCGGAGAGTACTTACAACTTTAAATCTATCCCATTAGATCTTTATTCCTAGAATAAAGGTTGTTTCTCCCAATAATTCTACGGAGAATTTTCTCGAAAGCCAAGCTTTCATCGATTATTTTATGGGAATATCATTTCCAAGAAATGACATGTCATCATTTTATAGGACATCACTGTCAGTGCGCTCCCACTAACCTCCTTATATACACAAGAATCATTTTCGTTTTGAATTAAATCATATACCATTATGATTACATCAAAACAATAATTCCAAGAACGCAATGCTTGCTTTAATCCATCCATGGATCAAATAACCTATCAACCTTGTTTGCTAGTTATAGTACGAAAAAAACCATCAGGATGTTGAAAAAACCCTCCAAAAGGTTTCCGTTGAGGAAAGTGGTTTTGGCATTTAGCTGCCACATTTCATAAATGAAATATGCAGCATCAGCAAGAATTATCCAAATGGATTTACCGTGGCAACAGGTAAAAGGTTTCGTCGTAATCGACACAATGTTGATAACGATACCTTTTCGCTACAAGCCTAGCTTTGTACATTGGTATGTTGCCTTCCATGTATGTCTTCCTTGAAGACTTATGTAGTACCAATAGGCACAATGTCTTGCGGTACATCAACTAGTATCCAAACTAAGTTGTTATACATGGAATCCATTTCGGACTTGATGGCACTTTTCCATAATAGGGAGTCGATACCTTATATCACTTCCTCATACATAGTCAGTTCGTATTCCTCAATAAGATTGACATCTTTATGAGGTGCGATCAGAAACCCATACCCCAGGTTGTTTTCTGACTCTCTCCGACTTACGTGGTTCTTGTGTATTCGAAGATTATTGGTATAGTTTCATCCTTGATGAACTATTTGTGTTCCATTAGGAATCGGTGCCTGGAATAGTATTACTCTGATTTTCATCAAGTTTTACTTTCCTCCCACTTACCACTGCATATAGATATTCCTCTTAGGAAAAACCGCATGGTGAGCAACAATTACATTGTTCTCTTGTGAGATGTTTGAGTACTATACTTTGGTTTCCCTAGGATAACCCACAACTTAGGCACTTATCCGATTTGGGTTTTAGTTTGGTATCATCCAAACATATGCCTAGCATACCCAAATCACCAGGAATGAGAAACCCGGTTTCTTTCCTGTTCATATCTAATATGAAGTCTCTCAAACAGTTTTTTATGGAACCTTATTCAAAATAAGTTCTGCACTGTTTATGCGTATCCGTTGAAGGAAATGGTAGCTCAGAGCGACTCATGATTAACCTTATCATGTCCAACAAAATTCTGTTTCTCCGTTCGGACACACCGTCAAACTGACGTGTTCCGGGAGGAGTCCTCATTGAAAGAATATTGTATTCTTTCAAGTATATGAGAAACTTATTGCTTAAGTATTTTCATCATGGTCTAACCGTGATGTTTTAATACTTTTGCCGATATGTTTGTCTATTTCGTGTCGAAACTCTAAAAGTTTCCGATTTGTGTTTCAAAAGAAATACATAACCATAACGTGATGCCACATCTGTAAAGGTCACGAAATATTCATATCCACCTCTAGCCAAGCTATACATGGGCCCACTTGCTTCATTATGAACTAGGGCTAACAGATCGGTGGCACTTGCAATTTTACCAAGTAAAGGTGTTTTAGGCACTTTGCCCAATAAACTAGATTCGTAGACATTATTTGAATAGAATCAAATTTTTCCTAGTACCCACGCTTCAAAAGTGTGGATATACGAGTCTTGTTTAATTGTGTCCCAGACATCAATGCCACATATAAGTTTCAACTGATTTATTCAGTTTGAGCTATTTGTTTGTCACATTATATGTTTGAGATTCTTTTATGTTCAAAATATAAATATTGTTATTCACATCTAATGTGTTTATCTCAATATCATATTTATATAATGAAACACTTTAGTGTAATAGAATATAAAGGTATACCCGCAACGGGTTAAACCCTGATATAAAGATAATGTTTCTAGTCAAACTAGTTACATTGTAATAGCTTCGTAATTTAAGTACACACCCGAAGGGTCGTTCCTAAACTTAGGTTTCTACGGTTAAAACAGCGACTGTCGTCCCGTTTCCAATTCGCAGATTAATCTCAACTGAAGTCAGTATCCTGCTCATAGCAGATTCTACACATCAGTACATATCTATGTACCACATCCAGTATCTAAAATCAAATTTTAATACTAGCAGTGAACATTTTTATGACAAAAATATTTGAAGTCAGAACCTTGCCTATTCTTCAATTCCTTCATGTCTGCATTGCCCAAACGGCAGTCACGCTTTCGCGATCCCATTTGCCACAATTTAGACAGACATTTTGAGATATGTCCTTTATCTTCCCAGAAGATTATAATGATTTTACCTTTTGCCCTTTTCACACTCCAGAAGCCTTTGGCCAAGCCTTGGCCTTCTGGAATGTCGAAGTAAGATGCGCCTTGTGTTTCTTGCCTTATTGCAAACTTTGGCTTTGTCTTCTTGAGTCTAGCCATTAACTCTCCGAGAGTTTACTATTGTAATTTGTTCTTCTAAGATCTAAGATTAGATCTATGAAGATCCTTCAATTTCTTTATCATACTTTAAGGTTCTAATCCTTAGTTCTGATTAAGAAATTAATGAGTCTATTTGGCAAGCATAACGGATTAAGCACTAAAGTTATCATCACATGAATCTTTCAGAGATCATGCTCTACTATTTGCTTAACTCCGGTCTTAGGCCTAAGATGTTATTTTATCAAATAAAGTAACTTCTTAGTTTTCAGGACTTCCTGAAATTTATTCCCAATTTGAAAATTAAAGTCGTTTAAAACATTTTTCACCCAGGATTATGTTTTAAACACTAATCTTTCATTTTATCTTGATTCTAATAGTCCAACTATTTAATCAACGATTTGAGGTACTATTCATTATAATGATTACTATAGTCTAACTATATAATCAACTATAATTTCAATAGGTTAAATTCAATTATATTGATTACTATAATCCAATTATAAAATCAACTATTAATTGAAATTAGTTTGAATACAGTCAAACTATTTTTTAAAACAACGATTAAATATTAGTCTAACTAATAAATAATATATTTGACGTAATATTTTAAACGAGCGCGTATAGCAAGTTACTTAACGGATATTGCAAATTTAATACTTGCCTCCCACTATTTTTCGGCGAGCCTCTAACCCTCTGTGGAGTACTCGAGAAACCTTATTTCCTAGTGGGATAGGATCCCGTTAAATAACACACAATCTTGACTTTGTCCAACAAATTGTATGATAATAAACTAGGTAGATCTCTAAGATCAATTGGATCCCATCCAATTCCTAGATCCAGTAGGTGGTCATCCAT
This sequence comes from Zanthoxylum bungeanum, assembly GCA_019454045.1. Lineage (NCBI taxonomy): Eukaryota > Viridiplantae > Streptophyta > Magnoliopsida > Sapindales > Rutaceae > Zanthoxylum > Zanthoxylum bungeanum. Next base: position 10,737 of record SKCR01041347.1, on the reverse strand, counting down.
GTCCGAAACATATATCTTGTATATGCCAATATATTGCCTAACCTTTTTCCTCTGAATCAACTAAGCCTTGGGTTTGGCACAACAAACTTAGTGATCCCGGTTAAGCGGAACCCATTGACCATGGAAAGCTTCGTAATCAATGTCGATGGACAAGAAGTGATTTTGACTTTGGCCAACAAATCACAACTTGGACAAGACACCGATATGGAACAAAGCCTTCATGATTCAAACACATTTTCGACGGACAAAGGTCTTGACTTTGGCCAACAAACCAATGCCAGTCTTGGATCTTGAGTAAGAATCACTCAACGGAAGGAAAAACGCTTAATATGATGTTGAGGGTTTTTCGCGTGAAAATTGGCAACCAATTTATTATCTTTGTTAAGGTCTCATCATCATACACCCTTAAACATGCATTCTAAACATATAATAAGGCACGTAAATCAATATAATAATGATATGCGGATGGATACTTAACACATAGTTCCTAGAACAAATCTCCCCATTTCCTCTCTCTAGCTAGCACAAGTATTACTTCTACCTATTACATAACACTTCTAAAGAAACCTCATTTACATTGAGGGGAATAGGTGAAAAGAGAAATACAAAGAGTAAGGAGGTAATAGGCTGGACACGCAGGTCCAATTAATAAATTCTAAATTTATTACAACAATTTCCAAAATTGCCCCACCCGTCTAATATCCATCCGATATACATTATTCATGCATCGCAACCATGTATTCACACAAGCATCTTATCAATCAATCTAATCCAATTAATTAATCTGATATTAGTGACCATCCAATGTTCAAACAACGATTTGATTTTGTGCGAGTCAAACTCGTTTTGCGAATAAGTACTCAAAGTACGAATTCTTGAATTAAATTAAACTACAACATTAAATCCAATTTAATATGTATTTAATACTAATTCATTATTTAATTCCAAATTAAATATTACACTTTATTAACGAACCTTTACGACTTAGATTCTAAATCTAATCGCTGCGGGTCTCAAAGCCCGATTAACATCCAATGTCAATTTAATTTAAAGTCCAATGAGCTTTTAATTAATTTCTTAAGGCATGGACTTTTGGTCAACATGGGTCAAACCCAATTACCAAAGCCCATTTAAGGAATCACCCTTATATGCCTAGAAACCAATTTAGTCCCATTAGGCCCAATTAAATATTAAAGGTCCATTAGTCATAATTGGACTTTATGGAAATGGTTTTGGGCCCAATTGGATCCAACCAATTTAGCATAAACCAATCTCGGTACAACCAAGCCCATTAAAGCCCAATAACAACTTTTCAAGCCCAATAACAACTTTTCAAGCCCAATTCCAAAATAAGCCCAACATAATTAAATTCCAAAATTCCAATTTCACAATTTAATTACTCAAAGTGTATTAGCCATAATTAATTACATAAATCAACATTTCCAAAACATCAATTTACACAATCAATCATGCTTCATCATGTTCAATCCATGTCCAACACAATTGAAACAAATCAAACCCATTTCATGCTTCTTTAGCTCTCGGCAATTTGGGGTAATTTATGTACGATTTGGTTTCAATCCAATTAAATCCACAATCAACATTAAATCAACATTCCCAATCGTTTCAAGTCATCCAATGATCAACGAAACAAAAATACCAAGACATTTAAGGTCCATATACCTCTCGGCCAAGGCAACATTTTGGGCAAAAGATGATCCAATCAAAGTTTCATGAAATTGATCCAATCAAACTTCAATTAAACATCATTTAAGCATACTCAATCAAGTAATTTAATCAAATCATGCTCAAAATAAATTTACCCAATTTTAACCCTAAATTCAAGTTTCATGCTTTAACTCGCTCTGATACCATTGTTGGATTTCTCTACGGTCCCGAGATCGATTAAAGCGATGAAACATACATGTGAATACACGAAGAAGTTGCAGAATACTTACATCGATCGGTTGAGCGATGCGATAAATAACAAAAACTTCAAGCTCTCTCATAGAGTGCTCTCGGTAATTGGGCTGAAAAATTGTCCTCTATTTTCGGAAATGGTGATCCCTCCAAGCTCCAAGCTTTGTGTGATTCCATGCTCACAAGTGGGTTTCCCTATCACCTTTGTATGTCTCCATTGTGTGCTAGCACTCTTGATTTTGCAACAAAATCATCACTATTCTTCTTCCTTGCTCACGGTTTTTGAAGAAAAAAATAAGGGAAGAAATTGCCTCTAAGGCTGAGAATGAGAGAAAGAGAGAGAGAGAAAATGGTACTGGTTGTTACAAAAAATTGGTAATTGATTTTCTAAAAATCAAATACATATTTTGGCACCAAAAAGTCAAAGCAATAAAGCCTTCAACCACTTCCATCAATCAATCAATCAAGTGACAAGTTGTCACATCACTCAAAGTGACTAATGATTTGATGCATGATGCGACTAGTGATTTGACGCTTGATGTGACTTGCGGGCCGCACTTGAATTCGAAATGCGAGTACCCCGCAAACACTCCCGGGCTCGGGGTTCACTAATTCCAAATTAATGAATTTTCCATTGCGACGCAATTAAATAATTATGACTAGCAAAATCACTATTCACGTCGCTAACGAATTAATTCTAAATTAACTCGTTTGCCCGAATTAAAATCCAATTTTAATTCCGCGTCGAAATCCAATTTCGTTTAATATATCGAATATATTAATTTATCGATTAATTCCAAATTAATCGTTTTCTCTCTTTAATTAATATTTTATCCCAGATAAAATATCTCCGTAATTAATCCCAGATTAATTTTCTCTCTCTTCTAATTAATCCCAGATTAATTAAGTACGAGTCATACGTCATCGGTGAATCTTCGGGAAGTGACCCATGAGATCCCCGGATATGTTGGCAGTAAATTCGGTCGTCGGACTATCCGAACACGTAAATACCTAGTACTACGTTTGTACCGATTTACAAGACAAGGTAGGATTCTAGCAAAGCGCCATGCCTACCCAATTCTCCAGAAATATCCCTACAGGAATATGTGATCTATATCAGGCGTAGTATACGTAGTATTGCGTATTTCGATCCAGCATCGGATGTCACATGCTAGGCCTGGGGCTAGAATTGTGTCTGCCCCGTACGAAACACATATCGGATCTATGGTAACTAGTCTCTATAATCGGATAAACATGACCTAGTCATAATATCCCGATAGCTATAACATATAAGAGAACGAGTTCCGTATCCTACGTGATCATCATCTCCACTATGACTGGAGTGATATTTCCGTCTTGACATCACACCAAATACAGTACGATTCTCAATATACCCAGCAGAGGCATACACAGAACCTGTTAAAGCCCTGGATGACCAAAACCAAAATACATTGATTGTCGCAAGTATTAGCGGTGCAAGTCTCAGGTTAAGGCCAAATACACCTACCCTGATTTTGGACTTCCATAAACACATAGTCACACTACCAATGGAATTCTGAGGGGTCAATCCAGAGCGAAGCTGTTTTCCATACCATCGGTAAAACACAATCTCCTATTACACTTGCATGAGTATTCTATACCCAAATATATGAGAACTATGTCGTTATGCCCTCACAACGCGCACAAGTGTAATACTAGTCTTTTCCGCATTATCGAGATCCAATCTCGATAATACTCTGACTAGGGATATTTAAAGATTAAACCTTCGCAGATTGATACTGTCTCATATCATCTCAATCCAGGAACTAATCATATGGACCTCATATCATTTATATATCTTGGTGGTATAATCACAAATGATAAGAGAGCAATTTCCTTTGTCACATAGTTAATTTGTACAACAACACCATGATCTGTATAAATAGTGACGCTATGGGTCATAATTGTCCAACACATTTCCGAACCATTACTGATATGATTAGGGTCTTGTTCCCGAATTGTGATGAGGTTCTTGTTCTCGAATTGAGATTAGGGTTTTGTTTCCTTAATTAAGTTGAGATTGATGGCGAGGTACTGTGACCCCTAGGTCTTGTTCCCGAACCACCGAGTGGGTTTTGTTCCCGAAGTGAGCTGAGGGTCTTGTTCCCTAATTGAGTTGTGATTGATGGCGAGGTGCTGTGACCCCTGAGTCTTGTTCCTGAACCACCGAGTGGGTTTTGTTCCCGAAGTGAGTTGAGGGTCTTGTTCCCTAATTGAGTTGTGGGTCTTATTCCCGATTGTGGGCTTTGTTCCCGAAGAGTGGGCTTTGTTCCCGAACTATATTGACTGTGGGCTTTCTTCCCGAGCTGTACTGAATGTGGGCTTTGTTCCCTGGGCTTTATTCCCGAACTGTGCTGAATATGATGACGAGGTGCTTTTGACCCATAGGCTTTGTTCCCGAATTAAACTGATTGTGGGCTTTATTCCCTGGGCTTTGTTCCCGAACTGTGTAGATAATGTAGGCCTGGACCCTGGGATTCATTCCCAAAACTGCTGATAGTGTGGGCCTCGACCCTGGGATTCATTCCTGATACTGCTGATAATGTTGGCCTCGACCCTGGGATTCATTCCCAATACTGCTGATGATGTGGGCCTCGACGCTGGGATTTATTCCCGAAACTGCTGATAGTGTTGGCCTCGACCTTGAGATTCATTCCCAAAACTGCTGATAGTGTGGGCCTCGACCCTGGGATTCATTCCCGAAACTGCTTGTCTTTGTCACTTTTTCTGTTTCTTCAAAACCTGCGAACAAAAAAAAAACAAAAAATTGCGTGCATGTGACGTGTATGCATGTATGCATGAATGTATTCCCTATTCCGATGGGTTAGGCCTTCCGTGTGCTCCTTGGTGTCATTTTCCTACAAATGTCTCTAGTCGCCCCCTGGGTCTACTTATAATTTCTTTCTGCCGGTTCTTTTCTGGTGATTGTTCAGTTATATTTTGTCTCATGGCTTAAGTTCTCGGTATATCCCTTATTCGCGAGGTGGTAGACTGGTCGCCCCCAGACTTGATTTAGCTTTCTACTCTAATCTGTTTGCACTAGGTCAATGCGAACCATGTGATGTGGCATTCCATATCATCATTCTATATCACATGCTACGAAATAGTCCCAATAGTTACACATATTATTGCCCTCAAAGAATGCCTAGTATTGAAACCAGAGAACCTTCAAAACATTCAACGCAACTCAAATGAAGTCTTTGAATAAATGATCTGAGCCTGATTCAAAGTGTGTGTGTGCAAAGGTTCCTTTGCAGATTCATCCCCAGGTAAGCCAACTCAATGATTTCGTCAAAAAATTAGGATCGATGGGTCAAACTAACCTAGATGTCTCAATTATGCCTGCAGTTGCTTTTCTGTGCTCAATGTGGTATGGTTTTCTTTCTCTTTTGTCTCTTTTTTTTTTTTTTTCTTTTCATTTTGAACTTTTTATTATTTATTTATTTTTTTTTTTTTTCAACACACCTACCCTTTAAGGTAGCATTTCTCCTCATGGTGGTCCTAATACTCGCCCATGGGTAACTTCACACGCTTATCGGTTATAGGTGGTTCAATTCTTTTCTTTAGAGACTTTTCTTTCATTTTCAACCATACCACACATCATAACATAAGCAAATCAAGATAGACATCTAAGCAAACAGTCATTCACCAACCTAAAATTTCTTGAACTAGTCATCTTGCCAAGTACTCAGGTTTTCACCGCTAAGAACCTATAGTGAAGTGCTTACGAGTCTAAAATAGATCAATTACTCAAAGTATCAAATAACCTAAGTTTTTGCAATTCTGTTTGAGACCTAGCTATTTTTCCAACGGCATATTCTGCCATATCATCATCAAACATTGGAATGTCATCATTAACCCTGTTCTGAGGCTCTTCACGCCTCTCATTTTCAGAACTACCCCTAGCACGGGGTATGACCACATTAGATAAGGCAGCAGTGATAGTCTGGAGGTGTTCAGTCATCTTGGCAATATTGGCTTCCATCTGATCCATTCGGGACCTTTCGTTGACAAATTCACTCATGTTTATTACTGGTCTTTTGATGAGTCTTCCTTCTTTCCTAACCCAACGGGAATCTTTAATGGCTTTTAAAACACAAGGGTTAGCATGATGCATGTATGCATGAGGTGCACAAGACGTGTGTGATATATATACAAATTGGCTTATTATCATTTCAAAGTATTCAATCATACTATTGCGTGGTGCAAACTTGTCCCAGTTGAAAAGGCCCAACAAGTTTACACTATGCAATGATATGACTAAACAACTTCAAATGATAAGAGACCCAAACACAAAATGGCTCATTGATATTTTAGAAGCTTTTGGCCTAATTGTCAAAGGACATGAACTTGTCCCTGTTTAAATGGCCCAACAAGTTTATGTCTCTTGACAAAAAGTCCAACTGATTCCAAATGACAATGGTCCCAAATACAAGCATAAATAAACAATTTCTAAGGATCACAAAACTAGGGTTCACGTGTAGATTTCAGGAGTGTAAACAAAGGCTCTCGCTGACGAAGGATTGTTCACAACTAGGACTCCCCACTCAAGGGTTCAAACGACCAAGTGAACGCACCTTTTTTATACCTTACAGTATGTGCCAATGAGTTATGGTGTGTGACTAACTGTCAAATAGACTTCCCGTTGTAGATTCCTTAGAGGGAGGGTGAAGCGAGGCTCTCTTAAGTACCCAAGCCCCTTAGGCTCTTATCGCTTGGTGTCAGGAATAAACAACGAGTCCTCCAAACTAGTCTGTCACAACGAGCTACAAGTAATGATTATCTAGGTGCCTTCATAGCTTTTCCTTATAGAAAGGTAGTGAATGAAGGAAGACATCAACTCTAGGTGCCTTCACAGCTTTTCCTTATAGAAAGGTAGTGAATGAAGGAAGACACAAACCATTACCTAGCCTTAAAAATGCCTTTAATTAAACTCCTTAAACCCACAGTAGACATGATTAATTAAAGCACAAATCATAAACATTACAAGACATTATTTCGGGGCCGATTCTCTATCCCCAGTGGAGTCACCAGACTGTAGCACATAGAAACTGGGCGACGTATATTGTTCTAGACTCAGGGCCTAGTTAGGAATACGGAGTAGCCCACGGGGGACTAAACCGGAGAATAATGGAGTCGCCCCCGGTGTGAACCGGAAAAATGATTTAAGGCCGCACTCACCCCTCGCAAGGGAAGACCTCAACCGTTGGGTTCGGAATGGTCCCTTACTTATGTAGTTTGTAATGAATGGATTTGTGCAATATTAACCAAGTCTACTCAACATACATGTTGGTCAAAGTAGTCTAAATTCTAGGTTTGCATGCTTCAACAGTAAACTTTTCATAACGGCAAACATTCGGCATCATACATCAAACATGCTACATACATAGTAATCTAAACATACCTTAACTTAAATTCCTCATATAAAAGGTAAATAACTAAAACATGCTTGAAATAAAAACAACATTATAATGGCCTAATCATGCTCAAATACAAGTTGGATGAAATGAAATACATGAATCCTTCAAGTGGTACGGGGCATTGTATCCCGAGTGTAAACCATAATACCGTCCATTCGGATTCGGCTATGGAATTTATATCCGGGTTTCCAACCAATATACCACAAGCAAGATCACATATTCCATTCACCAGAAATCACATCACATATTAAGTCATTATTTCATGTGAACAAATTCCAAATAACATGCTAAACTAACTATTCAAATTAAACACATTTCCTAAGTCATTATTTCATGTGAGCCAATTCAAACCACATGCTAATCTAATTATTCATGCTAAATATCACAAATCATTATTTCATGTAAATAAATTTAATAATATAAACCCTCAGGTCTAACCTTTTTTGTCGCTTTTCGGAGATGCGTTATACGGCCGTCGGAAAGGCTAAGACACCACGATTCCACTGGTTCGCTGCTTCGACGTTTTGCTCACTGTTTTGCCATTTTGTTCGCTGTTTTGAGTTCGTTTCGCTGCGTTTCAGGTCTCCACACTTGGCTCACTGGTTGGCAGTGAATTATGGGCTGTTTTGGTGAATTTTGAGGGGTATTGGACTGCCGTTTGCTCGGTTTACTCAAGGATCTTCAAGTGCAGTTTTTGCTCACTGTTTTGGTGACTTTGGGGACTGTTTTGAGGGCTTTCGGGCTGCTGTTTTTGGGCGAATTTTGCAGAGTGTTTAGGGAAGTTTGTGCACTGGTTTGGGTGCTAAAATTAAGGCATTTGAGCACAAATTCCAGGGGCTAAATTGGGCATAAAAATGGACTGTTTAGTGGGCTGTTTTTGCGTGAAATAGGGGATGTGAAGGGATATTTGCGTGAATTTTGGAGGGGGAATAGATGGCAGTGAGTTGCTTAATTTTTGGAGAGGCAAAATGTGTGAACAAAGGGCTGTATGAGGCAGTGAGGGGGCGTGACTTACTGGTCTGAATAAGGCAGCGAATTATAAGGGCTGTGAAGGCAGTGAGGAGCGTGATCAAGGGGCTGTAGTGGGCGTGGAAATGGGCAGTAGATGGCAGTGAAATGCTTGAACTTTGGAGGGGCAAAATGGCGTGAAGATGAGGGACTGATTGGGGCTGCAGTGGGCGTGGAAATAGGCAGAAAATAAGGGGCTTTGGGCGTGACTAAGGGACTGGATAAAGGCTAGAGCTGATCGGAGGCAGTGGAGGGGCTGTTGGCGTGAATTCTAAGAGGAATAGGGGGGCGGGGGGCGTTTTGCTCTTCAAATGCTAAGTCTTTTGCTTGATGTCTCTGTTGGATAATATGACCCATAGCGTCACTATTTGCACAGATCATTGTGTTGCTGTAGCAAATTAACTATGTAACAAGAAATTGCACTCTCGTCATTGTGATTAGATCACCATAGATATATAAATGAAGAGAGGTCCCTATGATTGTCCTGGATTGAGATGATATGTGACAGTATCAGTCCACGAAGGATTAATCATTAAATATCCCTAGCCGTAGTATTATCGAGACTGGACATCGATAATGCGGAATAGGCTAGTATTGCACTTGTGCGCGTTGTGAGGGCACAACGGCATAGTTCTCATATATATAAGTATTGGATACTTGTGCAAGTGCGATAGGAGGTCGTGTTTCACCGATGGTACGGGAAACAGCTTCGCTCTGGATAGACCCTTCGGAATCCCATTGGTATTATGACTAGGTGTCTATGGGAGGCCGAAATCAAGGTAGGTGTGTATAGTCTTAACCTGAGACTTGCATCGCTAATACTTACGACAATCGGTAAACTTTGGTTTTGGTGGTTGGGGGATCTTTAACTGGTTCTGTGTTCACCTCTTCTGGGTTTATCAGGAATCGTAGTGTATTGGATGCGATGTCGAGACGGAAGTATCACTCCAGTCATAGTGGAGATGATGTCACGCAGGATACGGTATTAGTGCTCTTAAGTGATGCGCATCCAATCGTGATATTATGACCAGGTCATGAATATCCGATTATAGAGACTAGTTACCAGACATCCGATATGTGTTTCGGACGGGGCAGACACTTATCCAGCCCCAGCCCTAGCACGTGACTATCCGATACTGGGCAGATATGCACAATACATTAGTATACTACGCTTGATATAGATCTTAATATTCTTAAAAGGATATGTCCGGAGAATTGGGATGACTTGGTGCTTTGCTAGGAGTTGACCTTGTCTCGTAAATCGGTAGAACGTAGTACTTGGTACGTACGTGATTCGGATACTCCGACGACCGTATTTACTGCCAACTTATCCGGAGATCTCATGGGTCGCTTCCCGATAATCCACCGATGACGCACAACTTGCACTCTTGAATAATCTGGGATTATATAGATGAGAGAGAAAATTAATCTAGGATTAATTACGGAGATATTTTATCTAGGATAAATATCGTCTAGAGAGAGATAACGATTAATTTGGAATTAATCGGTAAATTAATATACTCGATATATTAAACGAAATTAGATTTCGACGCGGAATTAAATTAGATTTTAATTCGGGCAAACGAGTTAATTTAGAATTAATTCGTTAGCGACGTAAATAATAATTTCGCTAGGCGCAATTATTTATTTAAATTCGATTTAATTAACGTCGCGACGTAAGTTCGGTATTTCGGAAATATCGAACCCGAACGCGTGAGTGCACGTGGGCCCACTTTCATTTGGAAACGTGTGGGGCCACATGACACATGTCATATTATGCATTATTTAATTCTAATGCATTCATGGTGATAGTGTACAATGCACTCAATGGTTTTGCATGAAAATTGAGTGTTTGACACTCTAAGCCATTGCATGATTTGTGTCATAAGTTTATTATTATTTAATAAATATTATGGCATAAATATAAATTGATTTTTTGTACAAAATCTTCAACTCTCTCATTTTCTCTCATCTCTCTCACGCCAAAGTGTGGCTGTTCTTCACTGGTTTTGACCAGTTTGGGCGTGAACATATGGGAAGCAAGAGTGGATTTTCATGGTGAAAATTCAAGTGCTAGCACACTTACAAGTCTTGCAAAGGTGGTAGGGAGGTTCGACCATGAGCCGGGATCCATCCAACGAAGCTAGGAGCTGCGTTTCTCATCTCAAAATTCTGTTTTTGGAGGCAGTGGACTGCATGCAGTAAGCTTACATGACAGTGCGTTTTTTGGGTTCATTTGTCTTCAAATCGACTCTACCAACCAATGTAGTATTCCGCTATCTTCATTGGTGTATCACGCATTATTTCATGTCTTGTTTGATCATGGGACCTTAGAAAAACTCAACAATGG